>PVJN01036095.1:0-21603 GCA_004026805.1 Lasiurus borealis | reverse complement strand
TTAAAAAATAACATTTTTCTAATGTTATTAACCAAAGAAATATATAACTGCCAATCAGAGCTTCTGAATCCAATAAACAAAACTAGCATTATCACATTATGTTATTTAAATCATATCTAAATATAAACTCATTCAGCTGTACTTTGTGTGCTTCTATTAGATTTTCTGAATATTAAGCACAGTTCAAAATTTTTATTTACATAAGTCTTTTCTGACTTCATATTGAGAACCACTGCTTTATAGTATAAAAAAGTAAATATCAGTGTAGAATGAAGTAACACACTCGAGGAGATCCCTCCAACTTGCCTAGGAAAATCCTCTCCTTTTAAATACATAAAATGATCTTTGAATCAAGACCAAAACAGGTGTGGCAAACAAAACAAAATAATATTACTAAATGCAAAGAAATGAAAGAGATGGGGGAGGGGAAGATTAGGTATTTCTAATAGGCATTTCAACAAGTGATGGAGAAGAATGTTAACTACTGAAGATGAAATATGATAAAGACATTTATGGCAAAAAAAATCACCTTCCCATTGGAAAATCAGGTCTATAATCCACAAGTTCACTAAGATTTAAAGTCTCATTAGCTAAAGGTTAGGAGCATTCTATACAACTTGATCAAATCACATGCTCCAACCTTTTGAGGGTTAGCTATCAATTTTCCAGAAAATCTTATCTTACTGCAGATGTTCAAACTTCTGATTAACATAAAAACAAAGAGAAAAATCCACATACAATCAGTGATGAATTAAATTACTATATTTCCTCTGTTTAAAAGCTTTTTCTTCAATCATTGGGATTTGTTCCTTTGTCTGCAAATCTCAATATGGATTAATAGTTCCAATTCCCCAACCTAGAGATTAGCTGTCTGAGTGCTCTTAGCCTAGGAATTCTTCTGTAAGTTTAGACTAAAATGAGAAAGCCCATTTTTACAACAGAAAGAAATAACCAGAGAGAGAGCAGCCTTTGCAAATAGCTTTTAGAAAGCATGTCATTATTAGAGCTGATGGGGAAAGTCAGGCTGGCCATTTTTAATGTTATGGAATAGTCCTGAATTTTAAGTCTTATTTCAGAGGAAATACAGACCGAGAGTCAGTGAAAATCATACTTTTTTTTGACAAAAACATAAAACAAAAAACACACAAAAAAGACAAAACAAAAACAGAAAAATAGGGAAATAGGAAAATAAAAATATGAACAAACCACCTTGGTGCTATGCAAGAAAACTGCTTTAGGATGCAAGAAAAGATGTGGTTCAAGCTAAGCAAAAACAGGGCTCAAAATAATTTCAATTTATGTCAAGGTCAATACCAAGTACCGAAAACAAAATAAGCAACAATTGAATTAATCTCATTTCAGTGGCACCAGCAGGAATATAAGGCATTTCCTAAAGTGTGTCAGGCAGTCTAATTTTATTGCATTATGGAGTTAGTCAAGCCTATGCCCATCTTTGTTTTGGAAGTAGTGGTGTCACCAGTAAGGTAGCTTCAATGGAAAACAAACAAAAAAACCTAATACCTCTCCAACCTACTTCTCCAGGTGCTAATCAGCTAGCTTCGTTATACTTCCTTTAGTCATGGGTTGCCATTTAAGAATCCTGACAAAGAACAAAGATACATCAAGCAGGCAACACAAAGGGGGAAAAAAGAGGCCCATTTCCAATACACACAGTGTATTAGGTATGAATTAATTTTTCCTTAAAGAATCTGCACTTGGCCCCAGATCATAATGACAATGCATACAGGGAAAGGCGTTCACCTTCCAGGTTACTTAATTTACTCGCTGCGATAGTAACTTCCCAAATAATACATTACTGTTAAATGGCTTTTCACCTTTATTATAAATATGCTATATAAAGCTAAATACAGAATAAGATTTTCTTCCACAGACTCAATTAACTGGGAGAATATAAATATACATGTAGCTCCTGATTCTCTGTGGATAATAGATTAACCATAAGCAATTCTTCAGCTCAGGCTGCCTTTCAATATCCAATATTTGGGGTATCCTCCACAAGGGACTAGTTTTCATAGAAACTGAACAAAACATTTAAGAAACAAAATGGCAGAATGTATTCTAAAATAAAACCTTTAAGTACCAGTATATTTATTTCCCTCTATTTAACAACCTATCTTACTATTTAGTTAAAAGTCAATAAGAAATTATATTGTGTCTATTCTATTCTAACACGAATGATAATTCTACTTCAGCAAAGGAAAAAGCCCTTAGAATATTCCTCTATATTAAGCAAAATCTGAGTCTTTTAATTTTAATAACCCATTGATATATGAAATGTGTGAAAATTTATTCAAGGAGAAAAGTAAAAATTTGTAATAAATGGAATTATTTTAAGCCCTTTTTAATGAATTTGCAGCCATATGAAGACAGTTACAACCACCAAGGTAGAAAAGCAACAGATGGTGCTTGACAGGCATACATTTCCCCCCTTCATTTAAAAAAATAGGAAATGCAAAAAGAAAGCAAGAGATAAACTATTTTGATTATTACCTTTCTCATATTTCTTTTTGGAAGCTGACGAAGAAGGAATCATAGGTAATTTCATCAATTCTGCACGATTTGATTCATTCAGTAGGTAGTGGGACTTATAGGCATATGAACTGAACATGGGGTCTGAATGATCCTGAACTATCAGCCCTATACGAAACAAACAGAAAGAGATGAACTGCAATGAAACTACCCATGATTCCATGAGGAGAAAAAATAAACCAATCCCTATTATGTAGCTATGCTTAAAGTTGGGAGGAAAAAAGAAAGTATGAAGAAAAAGAAAGATCTGATAAAGCTATCTAGTTATTAAAGGGAGTTTAAGCAACTCAATGCCTTATTCCCTAATAGAAACCTATATACCCAGAAGAAAACGCCAAATTAATTTTGAAGATGTAAACTGTATTTAATATCATATGAAAAACTCTCTATGAAAAACAAATCACATTTCGTAATATTTAGAAGTACTATAATGACAATCCAGAGAACAAAACAACATATCACTTAACTGCTAGAAATAAGAACTATATCTGTAATATAGTAGAACCTGATCTACCTTCATATCAAGTAGCACTTAAAGGAAGAACTGAGTCTCTCCTCTTCCCTATTCATGTTTTAAATATTCTCAAACAGGTTCTAGCTTTTTCTACCAGATAATACACCTTTTCTCTATCAATACAATATGTGATTTTAAAGGGGACATACTTTGTTGAACTTTACTAAGATAATACAAACCATTCTTTCTCTGCCACGATATAAAGTGATTAACAACTTTAAAGGTTTATAAAGAGCCCCTTTGATCTACCAATACAGCTATCTTATTTGGAGGGAGAAAGATCTTCTCTAACCCACCTGTGACACCCACTTCTCTCCCTCCCATTCCCTTCCCCTAACTAAGTTAAGTTCATAACACAGATAAAGGCCACTCCTAAACCTGGAGAACTGTGAGACCATGGGAAATTTCTCTATTTGGTTACTGGTCAGTTTATAATGATCTAGCACTTTATAATAAAATCATGACAACAGTTTCATAGAGATCATTTTGAGAAGAGGAAAGAATTCTGTTTTATAAGGGGATACCATTTACTTTTTCTGTGGATCTTATCTTCATTAGTGCTACTGTACACTGAGATATTCAAGAAAGATGTCTGATCCAGATGACAGAATGGAACCTGAAATTGCTCATTGGTAATAAAAGGCATATGATGTCAAATGAACTTCATACATTTAATAGAAAAAATGGTGTAAAATAAAACGTCGGTTTTAAAATAAGAAAGGTACACATGGTCCTTCTATTTAACAACTTGTAAATATTTAATCTGGGCTTCAGTGTTTTCATCCACATAAGATGGGGAAATAACTTCTTAGGGCAGTGGTCGGCAAACTGCGGCTCTTTGGCCCCTTAAGTGTGCCTCTTTTACGAAATACCACATATGGGTGCGCACGTACCGTGCGATTGAAACTTCGTGGCCCATGCGCAGAAGTCGGTTTTCGTCTCTCAAAAGAAATTTCAATCGTTGTACTGTTGATATTTGGCTTTGTTGACTAATGAGTTTGCCGACCACTGTCTTAGGGCAATTGTGGCAATTCATTCAGATAGTATTTAGTAAAGTTTGATTTACAAATGCAAAATAAATTGCTATTATTAAAATTAAAAGAAAACCCTAATCTACCTTCTTTGTTTAAAATTACTATTACAAAGAAAGGCATAGAAGTTAGCTATTTTACACCACCTCCAGATGAAAGATGCTGAGTAATATTCAGGGGTAGGCAAAGTAGGTTTACAGGTGGGAGTATGCAAAACACAGAGTTTATTCTTGTATTGTTATTTATTAATTATTGTATTATTTGTTGTATTATGTATTATGCAAACCTACTTTTGCCCACCCGTTTATGACACTAAAATATAACCGAACATTTTCTATGAACATTTTCATGGAAGGGCGAGGGAGGAGGAATGCTCCTCTAAACCAGGGGTGGGGAACCTTTTTTCTTCCAACCATCTGGATATTTATAACACCATTCTCAGACTATTACCACCTTAAAAATTAGCCTGCGATATTTGTTCAAACATTTAATTAACTTACCCCTAATGCAAGGCCAGAACAAATGATTTATTGGGACGTATATTCCTCACTCCTGCCAACCTTAAAACATTTCTAAAAATATTTCTAGATAGTTGTATCGTTAAGAATTAGCTTAATGATTTTATTTATTTTAATTAATTTATTTTTTTAAAGGGACAACATTTATTCCTTTTCCAAATGTTACAGTAAAACCAGGTGGAAGAGAATGGTTTTAAAAGTTAGGAAAAAAAAAGTACAAATCTGGGATTTGGCCATTAAAAGTTATTTACAATAATGGGAGGGGGAAAAAAAAAAAAGTTGTTTCACATTACAGACCTCCCCCGACACCAAAGCCTAATACTTGCTTATCAAGTCAAAAAAGAGACACAGTTGATTCACAAGCTGGAGGTTTGAACTTGAGTAAGACATTTATAAAAACCTAGACAGGGGCAGTGTCCTCCCCTAGCTCAGGTGCCACCAGGCACAGCACGAGACTAAAAACAGGGAAGGCTGGACACTAAAGGTTTAGGAGTGTAGACACCCCATATGTGGCTCAGGGATTTGGGGAGTAAACAAAACCTACTTGGAAAAGAATTGGGGAGGAAAACAGCAATTGCCTTATGTAGGGGTGGGGACGGGGCAGGAGCATTTCACATCACTAACCTAATTTGGAAAACTGCAAGGGACCATCTTCAACTGGCCTTAAGAGGAAGACCAGAGGAAGACCAGGTGGATGATGGGAGAATCCCCAGGAGTGAAAGGAAACGTGGCTGGGAGAGGGCAGCAGCCCCTTCTTTTCTGGGCACAGGAAGGCAGCCAGGGCACCAGGTCCAGAGAGTGACCTCAGAAGGACAGCACAGTTTTTGCAGCTTAGAGATCACCCACCTGTCCCAACACAGCTACTCGCTGGCAGGTGTAGGGCTGGCCAGGGGGTGCTGGCTCAATGGCATCACCAGTGGGCCTGGCTGCCTCCTCTGTTTTGTTCACAGGGGGCGACTCCCCTTCACCTTTGGGGATAAATCCCCATTGCCTTTCACATGGTCATTCTCCTGTCCACTGGCCTTAGCTGGGGGCGGGGGGTGAGGGAGGAGTGCCTGCTGCCTCCTCGGCAGTCACGTCGCTGCCCATGACACAGGGGTCTGCTGGGGGGTGCCGGAGTCACCCCAGGCTCGCCTGGCTTAATGATTTTAAACAGTAATAACCAAGAACTAAGAAAAATCCGCTCAGAGGAGGGAAAAACTGTATGAGGCAAGAAACAAAACAAGCTAAGTTTTGTAATAGCAAAAATAAATGATTAAAGTACTCCTTTTAATGTGTGAATTTATTACAATTAGGTCTCTTTTTAAAAAAGGAAACTGCTACAAATAATGAATAAGGAACACGTATTATGTATTTCTGAAAAACTTCTAAGCCTTCTCAAAATCCCAACATTTGATTGATTTAGAATAAGTTTTGGTAAAATTCTGGAAAGGAAAATGAAAGTTACTGTTCAAAGTCCCAGTTAAAATACTTAGGGAAGTAAATAATCTTGTTTAAGTAGGCATTTAAATGTAGTAATACTTTAAAATAATTGCCAAGTTGATAAGATGCAAATACAAATTCTAATAGTAAAACATAAGATTTTTCCTATTTCTATTATCTCAAGCTTTTACTCAAGGCATATAAGTTAAACTTAACAAAATGGCTAGATTTTCTACAAAACAAGGTTCCTTGACAATGGGCCATTTTCTAAAATTGAAAATATCTGTTTTAAAGGTTTCCCAATTATTGAATAAAACAGAGCCAAAGAAAATATTGGTTAATATACTGATGGTTCTTGATTGATTCAAAATGTACTCCCAAATACATCAACATGAGAGTTAGTAACTTGATATTTAAAATGTTGGCTCAGTTACACATGTACAAACAGAAACACAAACTAGTAAAAGTGAGTAAAAATAAGTAACATACTCCTAGTAAAAGCGAGTAAAAGTAAGTGTTTTTACTCGTTTTTACTAGAAACACAAACTAGTAAAAGTAAGAAACACATAGTAAAATGAGTAAAGTAAGTGCTTAGATAGAATAAAATACTAACAAAGCGAGAGACTTGATGTTCTCATTGACACTCATCTGTTTAAAGGTCTCTAAAACTAGCCACTCAATTGGATAAGTCAGTATTTCCATCCTATCATTATTTTCTTGGGGACAGGGGTTTATTTCTTTTTTGAATCGTTTCAGTCACCTGTTACAATATAGCACAAACTATGTCAGACTCACTTCTCCACGTACCAGCCAGGTTTCAAAAAAGGATACAACTGTGTAATTGCTCTAGTGAGGAAAGAAACAATGCTTTCCTTCTACTGGCTGACAGCCCTCGGTGCTTATGAAACTCTGGCATCCTGAAAGCAGCGCACACAATGGGCCTCACTGGCTGCTCCAGAAAGGATACTGTTTATTTAAACTTTCACTGCCCACTTCCTCTAATAATTATTTTAAAAATGTGAGACACAAAAGTAAAGCAACTCAAGATCTATAATACCTCCTAAATTCTATTTTAAAATATTTTATGGTACTTTCACCAAATTAAAAGAACTTCTCCTAAAGATAAAAAAAAAAGAAAAAGATAAATATTTGGTATCATATTCAACTAATGAAGTTCTATTTTATATTTATCACAACCTCAAGCTCACTGACACCCTGAGGGACACAATATTGTTTTTAGTTGATCAATCTCTTGACATACCTACATATCAACAGCCTGCATTTCTGCCTCTTAACTAACACCACCACATATGTTGCTTTGGCTGTATCCCATCAGGCCTTCTTCAATGCCAGACCAAAACATGATAAAATACGACATAAACGACTAAAAAATAAATGTGCTCATTTTGTCTTCCAAGTGAAATCTCAATTGGTTGCAAGCTCTGGATTAAAGAATAGGACACGGAACAGCCTGCTTCGAATAGAAGGATTGTTTGCAAAAGGAAATAGATTAATCTTTTGATACTCCAAGTAGAAATACTAAGAACTTATGCGTAATTCTAAGTGATTAAAAAATTCAGGCTTTAGCTTAATTTATGGAAGAATTAATATCCTAGCAATTTGAATGTCTAATGACATAAAAGGAAGTAGATACTGGAAATTTTCAACCGTGTTGGGGATTATTATTGAAACTATTTAATGCCAGTGAACTCAGAAAGAACTAAGAGAAAGGATCGACACTCACCTCTTGCACAAACGAAACAAAGGCCTACATTTACAGCAGAGGATGAATTACTGCTCCGTTTGGAATGATTACTACAGATGAGAATATAGGAGGACACGAATATGCTTCTGGCAGCAATGCAAGCATCTCCAGAATGGTAAGCTACTGGACATCTCAAACACCTCATCATGCGACCTGTTTAAAGTCAAAAAGGAATCTACATAATAAGGTACCAGCTGGATATATAAAATGAAATTTTTGGAGTTGGGTTCTTTTGAGTTCCCATGTGATATTGAATACAAATACAGTAATATAAAAATATTCTCTTCACTTGTTTGGCTCTGTCATTACTAAGCTATATGGTCCCTACATGCAGCACCCATCTAAAGATCAAAGAAAAATTTGTCTGCTCTGATGCTGGAGAGATGATAGTCTCTAATATGGCAGCCGTTTAAAGAATTCCCAAGGGTAATTTTGAACATATGGAATTTTTTTCTCATTGTCAGAATGAGAACCTAATCTCTACTTATGGTGCTATGTACTGTGGCTGAGCTCATATATCTACAGACAAACAGAGGGAGAATACCTGATGCTCCTTATAACAATATGCTTATTATTTGCTACTGAACTTAAAAGAAAACACTTTATCCCCTTCCTCAGCTCTGTTTTACCTTTACTTGCTTTGTGGATATCTTTCTCCATAGAGCAGGCGGAACAGCAGTGCTGGGGACAGCGGAATCCTTTTGATTCAAAGACGGCAGTGGGGAATTTGCGGACACAGGCTTCATGATAAAACTTCCCACAAGCACCGACAGAGCAACGCTTCACATCTGTACCAGACACTTTACATGAAAAACATAGGTGCTGTCCTGGAAAATTGGTGAGGAACAGAGATTAAAAAAAGCTGATTAAAGCATATTCCTTTTAAGTAGAAGCAGCTACTGAGATGAACATGGAAAATAAATGGTTAAATTAAAATATTTAATAAATTGTTAGAATGACTGACTTGCTATTATAATTGACTAGAGGCCTGGTGAACGACATTTGTGCACTGGGGGGTGGGAGCGGGGGACCTCAGCCCAGCCTGTGCCCCCTTACAGTCCGGACTCTTAGGGAGATGTCCGCCTGCAGCAAAGATGGAGAGGCTCCTGCCAGCGCTGCTGTGCTTGCCAGCCATGAGCCCTGCTTCTGACTGAGCAGCACTCGCTCTTATGGGAGCGCACTGACCACCAGAGGGTAGCTCCTGCATTGAGCGTCTGCTCCCTGGTGGTCAGTGTGCATCATAGTGACCGGTTGTTCTGCCTTTTGGTCTATTTGCATATTAGCCTTTTATTATATAGGATTTGGAGATGTAGCATTATAAATAATTTAGATCTGCATTTACTCTATACTAAAATTATTTCCATAGAAAACGCAGAACAGAATTTTTCAACACCTGAAAGGTTGAATGTGTCAAGTCTTTCCAACACAGGATAAGTAAAAGAAATTACCAGCCGAGACCGGTTTGGCTCAGCGGGTAGAGCGTTGGCCTGCGGACTGAAAGGTCCTGGGTTCGATTCCAGCCAACGGCATGTACCTTGGTTACGGGCACATCTCCAGTAGGGGGCGTGCAGGAGGCTGCTGATCGATGTTTCTCTTACCGATGTTTCTAAATCTCTATCCCTCTCCCTTCCTCTCTGTAAAAATCAATAAAATATATTTAAAGAAAAGAAATTACCAAAGAAAAGGCAGATTCCATTAGATAATTACTTAAAATTTACATATATGAATCAGGGATAAGATGAAAATGCAAAATTACCCAACCCCCCCCAAAAAAAATGACAGCTAGACATCTTATTCAAACTGCACAAAATTAAGGACAAAAGAGAAAATACTAAAATTATCCACAAAAAAGAGAAGTATCTTCAATAAGGCAACAGTAACACAAATAGCTGACTGAAAGAAAAATAAAAACCAGAAAATTAACGGGATGCTATCTTTAAAGCTGAAAGAAAACTGTTACCAAGCCAGAATTCTATACCCACTGAAAATATTCTTCAGAAAGAAATTAAGTTAATATACACTGGGAAATATTAAAACAAACAAACAAAAAATTGGCACTTTGTAAAAGCTTAATAAAACTGATATCCCTGCCCGGCTAGTGTGGCCCAAGGGTTGAGCATCGACCTGTGTACCAGGAGGTGGCTGGTCAGCTTGATTCCCAGTCAGAGTACATGTCTAGATTCTGGGCTTTGATTCCAAATAGGAGGTAAGCAGGAGGTAGCCAACTGATGTTGCTGTTTCTCTCTCCCTGATGCTTCTATTTCTCTCTCTCTCTTCTTCCCTATCTCTTAAAAATTAATAAAAACATATTAAAAAAACAACAACTGATCTCCCTGGCAACAATGAATAATAAAAAAACACAAGAAAAAGTAGCAATACACATAACTAGTATTAGAAATAAGCAATGCTATATCACTACATATCCTACAAATTTAAAAAGATAATATACGATGATCACTACATTTTTGCCAATAAATTTCACAATTTAAATAACAGATTCCTAGAAAAACAGAACTTACCAACATTGGCACAAAAACAAACAGAAAATATGATTAGTTATATAAACTATTAAAGAAATTAAAAACTATTAATTAAAAATCTTTCAACAACAACAACCAAAAACTTTAAGCCCAGATGGCTCCACTGATCAATCTGCCAAATATTTAAAGGAAGAAGTAATGCCAAGTAGAATGGGAAAAAAAAGAAGGAACATGTAAAAGACAAACAGATGTGGAAAAATATATGCAACAAAGATGATAAAGGATTGTTTTGTTACACAAAGTTCAAATATAGTGAAAATATATGCAACCTATATAAGAAAAGACTTATAAAGAACTATCAATCAAGATAGAAACAAAATAACCTAATAAAAGTGGGCAAAAGGAATAACAATTTACAGGAAGCAGAAATACAGCCAATAAACATGAAAAACGCTCAACTTCACTAGTAATCAGATAAATGCTAATTAAAACCACAAGTTACATTTTACTGTAAAAATTCATCAATAGGAAAAAAACTTTAAAAGTCTGATAATACCAACTGTTGATCAGGGTGTAGGGAAAAAAAGCTACTCTTACATAGCGCTGATAGGAATTTAGGATGGAAGGTAATACTTTAAGAGGAAACAAGGCAGAATCCGTTTTTTAAAAAGTACATCCCCGGCTGCCGCTGGAACCGGTGTCTGGGCTAGTGATGGGGTTAATTCCCTTTCGTAAGACTCTGACTTGCACCCACTCAGCCCCGCCACCGGCCCGCCGCCCAGCGCCAACCACCTCCTCCTCCTCCTCCTCCTCCTCCTCAGTAATGTGGGCCACTGAAAGATATGATATATTTGATCCACGACAGTTTATTTCAGTCCAGGAATCTCCAGTGGTGACAAGGACATGGGACTCCTCCTGCCAGATTCCAGATGGTTCAATACAATTGACATCCTGGCTGACAAACTGTGAAAAAAGAGCCTTAGATTATTTTATTTTATTTTTGTGGGACACCACAATCCAAAATCCATAGAACACAGCAGGCTTCAGGTTCCCTGTAGAATTCTAAAATAAACTTTGCTGATGAGGATGTCTGATATTGTTACTGTAAAAAATGAAATTGAAACAATGAAGGATTTGGAGGCAGAAGTAAAAGATACAACCAGAGTTGAAACTCTTACCAATCAAAGAACTATGGGAAGATTTTAGCAGAGAAGAACGAACATTGTATTGACAACAATACTGATTTTCAAGAGAAACCTGAGATCCAGTTAACACAATCATTTGAAAAAGAGGAGAAGCCCTCAAAAGATGAAGCAGAAAAAGAAAAAGCCAGCGATAAGTTACCCAGAAAAATGTTATCAAAAGAGTCCAGTCAAGAATATACTGATTCTACTGGAATAAATCTACATGAATTTTTAGTAAATACATTAAAAATAATCCCAGACCTGATCAGAAATTTAATGAACATATTAAGGATGATAAAGGTGAAAACTTTCAGAAACAATGTATCCTCAAGAGATAACTCTAGCTTTGACAAAGATGATAACCAGATAAGAATATGTTTGAAAGATGACAGAAGAAGCAAATCTATAGAAGAGTACCAGAGAGCTAGAGACCGTATATTTTCCCAAGATTTCCTGTGTTCCCAAGAGAATTATATTATTGACAAAAGAATCCAAGATGAGGTTGCCAGCAGTACCCAGCAGAGACGCCAGATACTTAAGAGTTAATAAAGATGCTTCAGGGAGATCAACAAATAGCCATCAAAGCAGCACTGAGAATGAGCTGAAGTGCTCTGAGCCACAGCCCTGGAGCAGCACAGATCCGGACAGCTCTCTCTCTGGGCAACTTTAAACCCGCTGTCCCCAAAGCCAGCAGCTCAGTGGGCTTTCTGTCCTGACAAGGGGTGAGAGCTCTGGAAGCAGCAAAAGCATAAGCAGGCTTTGGAAAGCAGGTTGAGTCTCCTGGTAGTGGAGGGTCCTCTCCGGGCTCTCTCTCTCACATCCAGCGGCCTCTTCCTCCAGGTACAGCTCTCAGCCGGTCTTCTCATGGCGCACCTGTCGCCTATCCAACTGTCGGCACTCAGAGTTCTCTTTCCTTGGATGGTGGCCTAAATGGGCAAGTCGCATCTCCTAGCACTAGCTTCCTTTTGCTTCCCTTGGAAGCGGCAGGCATACCACCTGGCAGTATTCTGATCAGCCTACAAACAGGTCAGCCCTTCAGAAACCCAGATGGGAGTCCAGTTGTGTATAATCCTCCTCTGATTCAGCAGCCCATTAGAACCCAAGTGCCTGGACCTGCACAGCCACCTCTGCCACCCCCACCACCTCAACAACAACCAGCTCATCACATTTTCTCACAGGCGCACATATCCACGATTACATAATGCTAAGTTCATCCACCTTTGCATATTTGGGACTAAATTCACTAGTTACAATTGAGATAGCCCATGTAAGTATCTCTTAGAACTTTAATATTATCCACCAGTGATGTCCCACTCACTACTTGTAGGAAGAGAGAGGTTAACTTCAAGGGCTTTTCATATATACAGAAAATATATATGGAGGGAAAGGGAATTTTGTATCTTATGAGCTCTGGTGAGTATTTTATCCCTATTTCACAACAGGAAGAAAGGGACAAGAAATATAAAAATAAAACTAGGATTTTTATTATCCCCCCCAAAAAATAAAATAAAATAAAAAAGTACATTCCCTTTTTGTGGCCTAGAAATTTTACTTCTTACTCTCTACATTAGGATAGACTTGTATATGTAAAAGGATGCTGACTAAAAGCACTGTTAGAAACTGCAAACAACTGAAAGCTTCTCAAACTTCCTCCAATAGGAGAGCAGTTAAACTATGACTCAGGCATACTACAGAAGAGCAATTGAATATATTTACATTGACATAAAAAGAGCTCCAAAACCAAAGGAAAAATATCCTTGGGTGAAGATTAACAAAAAAAAGGTAACAGATTAATAGGAAAAAGAAATTTATATTTATTTACAGATAATAATAACTCATGCATTGATATTTTAAAACAGCAATACAATTGCTTTATTGTAGCATAGTATAATTTGTAACAGGACTAGTTAAAAAATCAATAAAATGATGTCTATTACAAAAACAACATAAGTGTATATCACATGACACTATCAACTGAGTGAAAAAGCATGACTGCTTCACGGTGGTAAGCAAATTTCTAAAACACGTTCCAAGAGACAATATTTATTGGAAAAAAAATCTGCATATAAATGGACTCATGTAGTTCAAACCTGTGATGTTTAAGGTTCAACTGTGATTATTTCTGTTTAAAATAATTTTTTTAATCATTACCAGAAGGTATTTTTCCCATTGCTTTCGAGGAAGAGTGAAAGGGAGGCAGGTGAAGAGAGACACACATCAATTGGTTGCTTCCTGCA
Source organism: Lasiurus borealis (assembly GCA_004026805.1). Taxonomy (NCBI): domain Eukaryota; kingdom Metazoa; phylum Chordata; class Mammalia; order Chiroptera; family Vespertilionidae; genus Lasiurus; species Lasiurus borealis. The sequence continues at coordinate 7,902 of PVJN01036095.1, read as the reverse complement.
CACGCTCCTCTTGGGCTGGGGAACTTGCAAAAGGTACATGCCCTTGACAGGGAATTGAACCTGGATAACATTTAATCCACAGGCTGATGCTCTAACCACTGAGGAAAACTGGCCAGGGCAGTAAATATATATATATTTCTTAAAGTGTAGTACTATAAAACATAAGCCCGGCTGGTGTGGCTCACTGGTTGTGAGCATCGACCCAGGAATTAAAAGGTCGCAGGTTCAATTCCCAGCCAGGGAACGTGCCTGGGTTATAGGCTCGATCCCCAGCAGGGGTACATGCAGGAGGCAGCTGATAGATGATATTTCTTTCATTGATGTTTCTCTCTCTCTATCCCTCTTTCTTCCTCTCTCTCTAAAAATCAACTTAAAAACATGTTAAAAATACATAAAACGTAAAATTTGCCATTTTTACTATTTTTAAGTATACAGTGACATTAAATCCATTCATATGATTTTGCAACCATCACCACTATCCAGCTCCAGAATTTTTTCATCATCCCATACTGACCACCCCCCACTTTTCTCTCCCTACCAACCCCTGGTAACAACTGTTCTACTTTCTGTCTCTATGAATTTGATTACTCTAGGTAACTCATACTAGTAAGTGGAACCATAAAATATTTGTCTTTCTGAATAGCTTATTTCACTGGCATCGTGTCTCCAAGGTTCATCCATGTTGTAGCATGTATCAGTATTTATTTCTTTTTAAAGCAGAATAATATTCCATTGTTTACTATTCTACATGTTATTTATCCATTCATCCATTGATGGACATTTGAGTTGTTTCTACCTTTTAGCCATTGTAAACAGTGATGCAACAAACATGGGTATACAAATACCTGTTAAGAGATTCTGCTTTCAATTATTTTGGGTATATACCCAGAAATGGAATTACTGGGTCATATATATTCCATGTTTAATAGAGGAACTGCCATACTGTTTTCCACACCACTTATGCCACTTTAAATTATCTGCCTGATTACTAGTGAATGATGTTGAACATCTTTTCATGTGCTTATTGGCCATATGTATAACTTCTTTGGATTAAAATCTATTCAAGTTCTTTGCCTAATTTTGAATTGGGTTGTGGGCTTTTTGTTAAGTTATATAGGAATTCTTCAGTTTTGGATATTAATTCCTTGTCAGGAATATTATTTGCAAATATTTTCTCCCATTTCCAGGTTGCTTTTTCACTCAGTTGATAGCATCATTTGATGTACACTGTGTTGTTTTTTGTAATAGACATCATTTTATTGATTTTTTAAAAATTTTCTTTTAGAGAGAGTAAGGGAGAGGAAAGAGAATCACTGATGTGAGAAACATTGATGGGCTACCTTCTGCACACTCCTCAATCAGGAATGGAACCGGAAACCTGGGTATGTGTCCCTGATGGGGAATTGAACCAGCAACCTTCTGTTGCACAAGATGACACTCAACCAACTAAGCCAGTTTTTAATTTTGATAAAATCCAATTTGTTTCTTTTTTCTCCTGTTGCCTGTGATTTTAATGTCATCTCAGGAAGTCACTGCTTAATCCAATGTCACAAACATTTTTTATGTTTCTTTCTAAGAGATTTATAGTTTTAGCCCTTATGTTTGAACTCTGATAGATTTTGAATTATTTTTTGTATGTGGTTGTTAGTTAAGGTTCTAATTTCATTCTTTTGCGTGTGGATATCCAATTTTCCCAGCATCATTTGCTATGAAGTCTGTCCTTTACCCATGAAATGGTCTTTGTACCCTTCTAAAAAATCATTATTGTATATGTGAATATTTATTTCCAGACTCCCAATTCTGTTCCATTGAGTATATATCTGTCTTTATACCAATATCACACTGTTTTAATTGCTGTAGCTTTTAGTAAATTTGGATATCAAGGCATGTGAATTCTCCAACTTTGTTCCATTTAATTGTTTTTAAAGCAAATTTCCTTAAATTTCCTAGTAGATGTGTAACAATTTAGTTTATATCTAATCTTGGCAGAATTCAGCTGGATTCCAAAGTTAGAAGAGAAGCCTCAAAGGAGGGTGTTAATACATGGCTACTGGGTCCTTTCTATCAGTAGCTGGAATCAGAGATTGCAAATTTAAGTGTTTAAAGGGACTGGACAGGTTATATAAATGGCTGGTGTGACAGGGTTTAGAAAAGGGGAATGGTAGAGAATGTGAGGAACCAGTACATGCCTGATCCATGTTCACATATTCGAAACATATTTTGAAGGTCAACTAAAACAATGTGCAGATAATCTGACCCCAAGCCTGCCTGTTAGCTAATTGTTCAAATGTTTTATTGTAGAGTCTACATGTGATGAATAAAATACCTTATGTAGTTATTTTATGTTACATGTTCAAAACAGCTTAAATAGCTTGATTTTTGCATGTATATGTTTGAGAGAGCGAGAGTGAGAAAGCACATGTGTTAAAATATATGATATATGATCTCCATCCTACTTAATCAAGGTGGTAAAAGGCAATGGTAAACAGCAAGTATCCTGGGGTCAAGCTGCCTCCTGGGCTTAACTGCCAGTTTCATTAACTTCTGTTTTCACGACTTCGGATAAGGTACTAAACTAAACCCTCTAATCCTTAGTTTCACCCTCTGCAAAATGAAAATGACAATATCTATCTTATTATGAAGGTAAAATGAGATCTATATAATAAAAGCCTAAGTGACCGCTACAGCAGAACAACCAGAACCTGTCGCTATGATGCGCACTGACCATCGGGGGGCAGGTGCTCAACGCAGGAGTTGCCCCCTGGTGGTCAGTGCGCTCCCACAGGGGAAGTGCCACTCAGCTAGAAGCTGGGCTCATGGCTGGGGAGCACAGTGGTGGTGGGAGGAGCCTCTCCTGCCTCCATGGAGTGCTAAGGAACAGCGAGCCCAGCGGTAAGGAGTGAGGGGTCCCAGAGTGCGAGAAGGTGCAGGCTAGGCTGAGTGGGAGACACACACACACACACACACTGCACAAATTTCATGCATTGGACCTCTAGAAATAGGATAAAATGCTTAGTACTAACAACACCTGGCATTTAGTCAGTGTTCAGAAAAAAAAAAAATTACCATTCTAATGATTTTAGCATGAACAGATTCAAATAAAGGATAAAATTATTTATGAGAATCCAAAGAAAGGGGAAAAGGAGTAGGAAAACAAAGTGTCACAGATAAGATGAGCATATCATAAATTCTTGATAACCAGTTAGCTCATAGTTCCTCACAGTAAAAAAATAAAACAAAAAACTGTACATAGTTCCTGGATGCACTACCATGCTATCTTCAGTTGATTCTTCACTTGCCTTGTTACAAATTTAACAACTCTACTTTCAGCTTTCCATGACATTAAATAGAATCAGGTTGCAGAGGGAAGAAATACAAACTTGTCTGTTTTTTTCTCTATAAATTATTTTAATAGGTGGTAGATTGTATTGGGGTGAGATGGTGAGAAATAGATGGTGAATCCAATACCTGCATGTTTTATTTTATTTTTCTTAATATTTTTAACTGATTTCAGAGAGGAAGGGAGAGGGAGGGAAAAGTAAAAACACCAATGAGAGAGAATCACTGATCAGCTGCCTCCTGCATGCCCTCTAATGGGGATCAAGTCTGCAAATCTGGGCATGTGCCCTGACCAGGAATCCAACTGTGTATAACCCCGAGGTTCATAGGTCGATGTTCAACCACTGAGCACACCAGCTGGGCCAAAACCCACAAGTTTTAAAAACAATTTCCAGTAGCCCCATTTTTCCATTAAAAATAGTCACCATGGTTACGTTTTGCAATCGGCACTTACTCCAGTCTATTAAAGTCAAGGGACTTTAAACTAATTTATTGAGCATAAAAATCTTAAACCCATTTGAAAAATAACTTACTCTATTTACTTTGTATAGCTCTTTAGATAAATACAAGTATATCTAGATGAATTGATAGATTTTTATGATAGGTAGGAGGAAATTTGGTAATAATATTGCTAACTACTCTTTTGACTTTAGAAAGCCTAAACACCAAATGATCTTCATTTGTTGAAATATCAGTGGGAGAGAAAGATAAGACATGAGAGCGTTAAGAAAATTAAACAGCAGGAGAGGTGCTGGCTTGCACATTCCTCCTTATCCATCTTTCCACATCTACCCAAACAAGGAAGCTCACCGGTTTTACATTCCATGCAGATGAACTTCCCATCGGGGAGTGATGTCACCCCCAGGCACTCCAGGTGAAAGTATTTGCAGCACTCTCCCTCACAAGGAACCAGAGAGTCACCAGAGCTTTCACAGATCTGCAACAGAGCAAAAAGCAATGGGTCTCAAACTTAATAGCAGCCATGAGAATTCACCTGGAGGATCTATGAAGACACAGATGACAGGGCCCCTCTCTCTCTTACAGTTTCTGATTCAGTAAGTACGGATGGGGGTGGCGGGAAAGAATATGCATTTACAAGCATCCTGACAATGCTGATGCTGCTGGTCCTTGGCTCTCACACTGAACTAGATAACTATTTCCAGACCCAATATGGTATAGTTTAAAAGTCATACTTAAACTTTTATGACTCCTATTTGGAATCTAACTTTTTTTCCACAGGGCAAAGCAGTACTTTTCAAAAAGGGTAAATATACATTAAAAACTTAATACCAATTTAAAGAAAATGGTTTTAAAATCAGTCATTTGCCATTTACTAACAGCACAATCTCACAATGGGGATTTATATCTGCATATAAATAGTGAATATTCCAACTCACAAAGTGAAGAAGCCAAAATAGCTTTTAGATCTTGCCAATATCATAATTTAGAAAGTCACTACCTTCTCCAATAGAAGGTAAATTTATTTATTATTGGCAGAGTATGATAGCAATTCTTTCAGGCTATAGGCTAGGCCACTTGCCTACCTGACACACAGTGTCCTTCTTACTCGTTCCAAAGCCTCTTCTTGACAAACTTGAGTCCACGGACTGCACATCAGAAATGTCTGCATCTGCAGTAGCTGAAGGGCTATCTACTTGCTTTCCAAAGCCTACCTACATGGAAAACATAGCACATTTTAAAGAAAAACAAAACAAAAATTTCCTCAGAGTTAGATGCTATAAAGATCCTAGTAGGAGTTGCTCAAATAAACATTTCTTTCTAAAACACGTGGATACTATGTCTGGTGTTTTGAGAGAAACTTTAGTTAAAATAAAAAATAAGCTATGCTTCTATTATGTAAGAAACTAGCAAAATTAAAATGCTCATCATCACAAAATAACCCAAATGACTTCTTTATTGTGAATATTTAAAAAATCCCCATGCTCCCAAAGAAGGTGGATAAAGCAATTATGTATGTTACTTGGTTTTGCAAAGCAAAAAACAGCACTGTGCTCAAACCCTTGAACATATTTACCTGCAGGTCACTCAGGCCTCTAGAATCAGAATCAGATGTGTCTCTGTATGCTGAACTAGTCATTTCTACATCAGTTGAGGCGCGACTCCTTTTCTTTAGAGGTTTACAGGAATCTGAAATCTCGCTGGCACCTTAATACAATACACCGAAATTAATCCTAAAATAGTGCTTAAAGGTTGTTCTGTTAACTTTTTTGTGGGAGAATATTTTCTTTCCCCAAACTCATCTGTAGTGTGAAGAAAGCACAGCTCCCTTTGTAACACTGAAGTCACGAGTCAAAACTTCATAAGCTTCTGACTCTCCTCAAGGTGATTTAATTTACAACCGCTCTATTAAAACATTTAATGCAGTGCTCCTGTTCTAAAGCTATTTTCAGTCCACAGAGCCCAAGTTCCAACCTACAAACCAATTCTGCCAAACTACAGGAGAGCTGATTTGTTTGGAGCAATCCAAGGAACCATTCAATTTGGAGGGGGAAGACATAAAACCCAACACACTATGTAGCTTACAAATATGGTCGCAGAGACATCTCCAAATTGTTTTTATTAGGGATGTGACAAATCTCTGATTTGTATTCGATTCGTACACGGATAGTGCCATTTCCCCCCAATTTTGCAATTTAGTTGAGTATTGCCCCTCCCCCCCAAATAAATTCTGGATGTTCATAATTGTTCATCTGAGACTTCCTTGGTGAAGTGTCATTTATTGTGACCATTAACAAGTGCTGCAGCACATCTACACGTCATGCCATGTAGGAGGCACATTGCTGAGGGCTGTAAACACACAATCAATGTTCAAGTGCAGCCAAATCACGGAGAGCTGGATGAGAGGCCTCTATGTGGAATTTGTGCGGGAAGAAATAAATATGGGGAAAAAAAAAGGCAGAGAATAGTGTGGAATTTTTTTTAAAACTGTGTGTAATACAAATCCAGCCAAAACAATAGTGCAAAAAGTTACAAAGCAACAATCTCTTGGGCTAATGCAGTATAGGCTATACAGAAACAGCCACGATGAAATGTGCAGATCAGGCACGGTGAATACCAAGGAACCAAGGAGACGGTTAATATTTCAACCCACAGTTTGTGTTTTGGATATTTCCCCCAAATTTTCCATACAACAAATAGACATCTAGATCAGCCCAGCAAGCTATGGTGGAAGTATGCAGTCCAGAAGAGACCATGGAGAAACAAGTCTCCCGGGGCCATGAAGATCCGCAACAGGCTGAGTGAGAGTAGCACTTGGTACATAGCCATGTTCTGTGGTGGAGGATGTGGGTCTCTTTAGACTGCTCACATTACTGGAACCTCGTTATCACATCCCAGTCTACAAGTTTTTCACTGAATGTTTCCTTACATCTATAAATGAGGGTGCCTGCCCATGTTAACGCTGATTAAAAAACACAAGTACACAAATCTATCTCCTTCATTGCTGGTGTATGGACCCAGAACACCACCACAAAATATTTCCTTGGCCTAAAAGATCACTGGATTAACAAGGAGTTTTAACAGAGGAACAGGAGTGCTGTACTGAGGCTTTCGAAGGGAAACACAGGTACCGCCATTTTCGATGAGTTTCTGAAAATGCTAGAAAAATGACAGACTGCCCAAGACAGCTGCCATACTGTTCTCCATGATAACAGCACTAACATTTAAAAAAAAAAAGCTTTTAATTATTGTAATGTACACAGTTTGGGCTGTTTGGCAAAACCCTGCAGATGTGCATTAATGATGCTTTATTTAAAAACAAAAACAGTCCATGTTGAAATTGATCAGTGTAAGTTAAACGGTGGTTTTTTAGGCTGGACCCACGATTTAAGCTGTACCTATCCAGCTCAGACCAAAAAAAACAAAAAAAAAAATCATTTGAATGTTAAAGCAATTGTTCAGAGTCTTGAAGAAGAAACCAGTCAGGAAAATGCCAATAATGATGATTGGCAAAATCAAAATTGGGAACAAAGAAACTGTTTATCGAGCCGCCGACAAAGAAATCTTGCATGGAGACTACAAGTCTGGAGTTTCTGGGATGAAATTGTACAGGAATCTCAGTCCACAGTTTCCTCAATCGCTGCGGAGACGGAGCTGTCACTGAATCTGACAGAGCCCTGCACTCCCCGGTCCGCCGACCCTGTGGAATGGTGGAAACACAACGCAATCAGGCCTCCTAATCTCGCAGCGATCGCGATGTCTTTTCTTGGAGCTCCGCCAAGCAGTGTTCCCTCCGAGAGGCTGTTCAGTTCTGCTGAGGATCTCCACGGAGACCATCGCTGCAGACTTCTCCCCGAGAATGCAGAGAGGCTGGTGTTTTTTATTTTTTAATAATGCAATTTGCCCAGAGTAAACTACAGGTATTAAATACAGTCTGAATGATCTCACCAAAAACGCACGAATCATGCTATGGAGTTTGTACTGTAGTCAAATTGCACACAGAAAATACAAATATAAGTTTAAGGTTTCTTAAACTTTGTGCATATCTCAAATAGATTTGCATTAAGGTCATCTAATAATGGCCATAAATATGCTATGAATCAT
>PVJN01036094.1:0-21701 GCA_004026805.1 Lasiurus borealis | reverse complement strand
ACTGTAATGTGAGAGAGAAATATAAACATATGCCAAAGAATATTGCCAGTGCCTTTTATACAGATAGCTTAGTTAAATAAGAGCCATATAGGGATGATAGAGATATTGTTTCTTTTCCTTCCTTCCTACTTCTCTACATTATTTCTTGTCAGCATAGAGTACCACTTATATACTTGTTTATAACAATGACATTTAATTTGAAAGACCTTATAGTTTCAAAACAAAATCAAATATAAATTTCCTTTAAGGCTGTGCATTCTTTTGTTAAGAACATATGACCTTGTTGATATAAAAAAATTTAGGGGAAAAGCTACAGATAGGGACAATCTCTGATTATTAAAAAAAATCTGTGAAATGAGCTGTTAAAGGATTGAGTAATATCTCAAGTCCTTTAAAACTCATATTGACATTCTCAGTACCAGCATTTTGCAGTGAGACCCAAAGTTTCAGTGTGTTAGCCTATAGCCATGGTAGAACCCCACAGCTTTGGAATCTTGGTTTAATGCCTTGTCTCTGATGCTCCACAGTTGATATTCTCACTTTAAAGAAATATTTTGGCATGATGTGTTTCTTTATGTTATCACTTAATTCAACATGGTGTGATTGTTTGATGGATGTAATGTGATCAAAATATTAAGACATCAGATTTTCATTTCCGCAAATGAAGATACTTAACTAGGAAATAAATTCAGGTCATCCTAGGCCTATTTTTGAAAAAAAAAATTAATTCTGACTGACCCCTGTCCAATTGGATTTCTAGAATATATTCACTACCTTTTTTTTCAAGGAGAAGTGCCATTAATTATATTCTGTTCACATGGTGACTATTTTCCTCAGTGACTAGGCTGGTTTTCTTTGGGTTATTTGGGCAGCTTTGCACTTGACTTCATCTTGGGCTGGACCAGGTGAAGGCAGTTCTTTAAAAAAAAAAAAGTATATATATATTTCAGAGAGGAAGAGAGAGAGAGAGAGAGACATCAATGATGAGAGAGAATTATTGATGGGCTGCCTCCTGCATGCCCCACACATGGGATTGAGCCTGCAACCCCAGCATATGCCCTGCCCAGGAATCGAACCATAACCTCCTGGTTCATAGCTCAATGTTCAACCACCGAGCCAAACCATTCTGTTCGTGCTGTAAGGCAGTTCTTCAAGCCCCATAGTCCTTTGGCTCTCACTGAGGCAGCCTGGAATTAACTGCTGCCACTGCCCTGAGACTGAGGATACTCTCAGCTTACAGACAAGAGAACAGGTATCCATTCTTTCCTGGAGGCATTTGTTGATCATGGTATCTTATAATTAGTAAGAGTGAAATATATACATGCCTGTTTGTTTAGTTTTATACCTATTTCCATTTTCTTAGAAATGCCCAAAACAATTGAAATTACATGCATGTCTTTCACATAACTTAAAAAAACAACAACTTGTCTTACTGAGGAAAATATGTCATTTTACTATTGCTGTCAAAGTCAAGATGCAAATGTAGATACTGAAGTTCCTGTAGCTTAGTACATTGGTTGTCACAAACATATTTATTAATACTTATGTGCATAATTAATATCCTCTTGATCTCTTTATTTTGCATCCTTCTTTCCCTTCTCTGTGTATATGTAAAGCTTATTTCTGAATCCAAAGCAACTATGTATCTTTTTCTTGGAAATAAAAAGTTCATAGATTTAGAAGGATTATACTTTTTCCCACAAAAATATTAATATTTGGTCATGAAAATTCTGGAGCTGCTTGAAGGAGTTTGTAAAGATAATTGTGCAATCAATAAATATTGTAAAGAATGTTAATATGTTAATGCTTTAATGAGTTTTAAAGGTTATTGGTTAATTTTTATTGCAATTTATTGCTGTATACACAATTATTTAGATTATATGTAATTTTGGAAGCTTATTGAGTGTTAGTACCAGCAAAACTCACATTTCTGAAATTGATTGATTTCTGCCATATTTACAAAACTGTAAACTGGAGTAATAATGTTATTATTTATTTTTTATACACTACCTCTTTCTGAAAATTATCCGTGGCATTTTTACTGAAATATGGAAAAAAGGAGTAAGGTTAAAGATGTGGGTAAAGGGGAGAGCAGCAAGGGTGTATCTTGTATCCAGAAGTTCTGTTATTCCATTGATGGTGTCTCAATGTATGAGCTACTTTTGATTTAATATAAGTAGAGCTTTGGATCCATTTTTCACTTCACTACAACTATTGTTAGTACTTCTCTAACAATAATGTTTCACTTGGAAGTTATAAAATTGGGCCTTGGATCAGCAATTGAAGGAGGTGAATGTAAAGAATATTGTGGGGAAACATGAAAGTTGGCTGGAAAGTTGTAAGGAGGATCTTCTGAGAAAAGGAAAGTGTGGGGAAGGCTGCTGGCCCTGTTTATCAGAATTTTGACTTAGGGGATTGTTGAAGGAGGTACCCCTAATTATTCCTTGACCTTTCCAAATAAGTCTGTGCATAGCAGACCACTGGGTATTTACTGGAATCCTTAGGCTTAATCTTTTGGGTGTCCTTACTTAAAGGACATTACAAACACACGTATCTTCCCAAAATGACTTACCCTACTGATTGTATCTAAAAATAAATTTTATCTCAAAATGCTATTACAATAAAAGGCTAACAAAGCCTTAATTGAGGCTGCCTGACTCCTTCAGCCAGGCCATCCATTAGTCTTCTCTTTCACAGTGAAACTGTGTTGGAGTAATTTGTCCATCTGTCCTTCAGGAGCTGCTCCTCAGCCCTGGCAGAATATCAATATATCGCTTACAATATTTATTACACAAGACCTAAATGATTGGAGGGACAGGAAAAGAGAAATACTAAACATTTGTCCTTAGTCCCTAAAAATACAAACAATTGAATTTATACAGCAAGTATTAGGGTCTGCTGCAGGGGCAGTATTTAGCTGACAAGATAAATTGGGAGTTGGATGCATGGTAATGATAAAATAGGAGATAAGATGGAAAATTTTTTTCTTCAGTTGATTGCAAAAGATATGGCCCTACTAAAAATTTGGTAGGTTCAAAATAATATCTCATTAGCTCATTTGAAGGAGGAGGTGGGGTAGAGACACAGGGAGAGAAAATTTTTATGTATATGTGAGATAATACTAGTTCATCTTTTAAAACTACAGTATATCTAAAAGTCATTGGTTTTATCAACATTTAATAAACATTCATGGGATACACTATGCTAGACATTGGGAATAGAAAGATGTGTTTGATTTGCCCTCTGTTTAAAAAACTTTTTACTTTTAGGGAAGGAGAGTGGTGAGAAAAGAGAGTCAGTCTTGCATGATTGTGGGGCAGTATGAGTATTTGGTCAGTTGAAATACAGAGAAGGCAACACTAATTTCTACAAAGATAAGGAAACATGTAATATTGCCTCAGAAACTGGTTAGAGGAAGTTAGATTTGAAGATTTAGAGCCAGGAAACCTTGATTTAAATTTTGCCTTTATCTTGGCTTTATATGATTGACAAGGAGTTTTGCCTACTAAAAGGAACTGAGAACTTGTCAAATGAACACAAATCTCCATGTCAGGGGCTATGACACTTACCATTTTCATAGTCACTGTTCTCTGCTGGATGTGAGAGTTTTCAGAATAATGAATCAAAAGTGACTTGTGATCCTTATACTTTAGGTATAAAATGTCAATGCAATTGTACATAGAGCAAAACTCCTTTTTAGTTATTTTTGAATGACATTTTATTTTGCTTATCAATGCATGACTTGTCAGGCAGCTTAGGTATTTCTCCATTTATTTATTTTATTCCTGACTTCTCAAACATTGAGTTTCATGTTAATTAAAATTACTTTTATATTTACCTAAGTTACTTAAAAAGTGACATATAATGATGTATATGTTGATTTTTTAAAAAGTTTTATTAAATTTATCCTGAATGGAAAAGTAAAAAAGAGGAAGTAAAATCATTAAAATCATAATCTTTGGAGGGATACACAGCTTTAAGGTCCAGCTTAAATTTTTATCTTTGTGCTTTAAGAAAATTCATGTCTCTATGTTTCAATAAATCTAGAAAAAAAATTTTAATGCTCACTTCAGGATATGTTTATTGATCTTAGAGAAGAAGGGAGGGAGGGAGAGATAGAAAGAGAGAGGGAGAGAGAGGAGAAAGAGAGATAAGAGAGGCACATCAATCAGTTGCCTCCTGTATACAAATTGACTGGAATTGAACCCAAAACCTAGGTATGTGCTCTGTCTGGGAATCAAACCCAAAAGCTTTGTGGTGTATGGGACAATGCTCCAAGCAACGGAGCCACCCATCTGGGCCTGTTTCAATGTTTTTATTTGTAAAATTAGAGGCCTGGTGCAAGAAAATTCATACATTGGAGTGGGGGGTCCCTCATCCTGGCCTGCCCCCTCTCACAGTCCAGAAGCCCTCAGGGGTGGGAGGCAATCCAGCAATCAGGGGAAGGTGATGCCCCCATCACACCTCTGCTGATGCCACTGCCGGAAGCACAAGCCTCAGCCGTTCCTGGTTACCTGAGCCTCTGGTGGCCCTGGGCAGCTGAGCAGCCCCCATCCAAGGCTTGCCTGTACCTCGGGCCAGCCCTGTGTGGCTGGGGGATTGAGGTGACTGGGAGACTTCAGAGGCAGGCACAGGGAGCGGTCAGGCCCACCTGGAGGAATGCCTGCCACCATGGTGGGACTGAGGGGTATGGTACTACCATCTTGTGGCTGTGGATGCAGCCATCTTTAAGGGTGTGGCAGTCAATTAGCATATTCCCTCCTATTTGGCTGTGGGCACTGCCATATTTGAGGGTGGGCAGCAATTAGCATAATCCCTCTTTATTGGCTGTAGGCACCACACCATCTTTGCAATGGTGTGAGGGTCAATTAGCATATCTTCTCTTTATTAGATAGGATGGAATAGTAAAAGTCTATGCTTCACAGGATTGTAAAAGGAGAATTAGGGTAAAGTTTGCCATTGTGCCCAAAAAAAAGCAATCATGCAGAAAGAGCTAGTTTTAAATAAAAAGAATAATAACTATAGTATTGCTAACTTTATAGATAATTGGTAGGTAAGTAGATGATAGAAGATAGTGTTTGAAGATCTGTAAGATGAAGAGAGTAGTTTTCCTTTGTGTTAAAATTATGCCTTTTATTCTGATTTCTTCCCATAGTTGTAGTAAACTAGTAGCCAATGGCCCTTATAAATGTCCTGGTAATTTTCCCCTGCGGACTTGGGCTATGAAACAAGATCCCAGTTACTTGTATTGTCTTCTCCTCTGATCACATGTTTAGTCAGATCTATCTGGGCTGGGGCTTCAGATCCTTGCTCTGCATTCTTGACCTGGGTCCTACTCTAAATGCTAAACTCGTCTCTGTCTTTGTCCTCTCCCCAGTTAGGGGCACCGATAAGGACAAATCAAATGATGCTGAGCCTTCAAGTCCCCAGGTAGACCTAACCTCACAGTAGCATTGGTCTGAAAACTACTTTTGCTCTCTTATATTATCTGAACATATTTTACAAATCGCTGTCTAGGTGCATCCGTTTGCTGAGCCTTCTGCAACAAAATTTGAAATGTGAATACTACATGCAGGAGAATTTTGTTTTGTTTATTTGTCCTTCTGTGGAAAATCTAATGTTCAAATTATTGTTACTGTCCATTTCAATATGCAGTCACCTTTAGATGTCCTTGAGCAGAGGTTTGCTAAAGCTGGCTGGCTGGAGGTGAACAGGAATTTTGGGAGAAGCTTGACGCATCTTGACAGCTTGAAGTCAGCTGGTGTGAGGATATTTATTCCACGACCAACAAATGCTACAACTTAGGTCTTTCTGTCCTCTCTTAGAACTCAATTGACCTCTAGTGTAGGACCAGTAATGCCTGGCGTAGTAGCTGATGATTGATATGCTTCCTCATTTAAAAAAAAAAAAGAAAAAAAGTCTGTAAGATTCCTAATTTTTCTTTGATTTCTCCTTTATCAGCCATTCCTATAGCATACTGTTGTATAACTTATTGTCCTATGTAACAATAGCCCAGGTGCATGTTGGCATTTGTGAAATCCAGTGCATTAAGTTTACTGAAAACCTGACCAGACCATGGTTATTCTGGTTCCCACAGGATGTGAATCAGTAAAGGAACTGGGCTTTGGAATAGTTTGATTGATTTTCTTAAGTAAAAAGTAAACTTTGCAGAAAAGATAACAGTCTCAGGCTCTCACTGCTAGTATCAAATTCCCCAAATTGTCCACACTTAGGGAGATATTTGAGAACATTTCTCTTGGGTCCCTCAGTGACTGCTGGTTTCAGCTTTGAAGAATGCCACTGGAAGAGCGGTCTGACTGAGGTTCATGTCACCTCTTTGAGTCGTGATGAATTGATTTAGAGCTTACATGTACGTGTAGCACATTGTATTTTGAGTCTTGCTTTGTGGTACTGAAGTTTGCACAAAAAATGATTTACAAATAGTGTTCCCCCGTTTTGACTCCAAGAAAGCTTGATGTTTTTTGAATAGCTGTGGTTATCTGAGTGATTTGAAAACTTTTAAATGACTTTTTAGAAGTCATTTTGAATGAAGGAAAGATCATAGGATTTTATCCCCCTATGACAATTCAGTGCTGACCTAGTTTCTTTCTCTGAGCTACTGGGGAAAAGTGGCTATTTAAAAAAAATCAGAAAGGCAAGGTACTTGGTACAAATATTGAAGGCTGTTACCATAGGCTCCTTTAGGAACACATCCCTCACTCTGTGGAAGAAAACCAAGGGAGATGTGTCATTATTAGGTACACTTGTAATGTGTTAGAAAACAGCTGTCTGGTCTTAGTCCTTATTCAAAGCTCAGCCGTGTTTATGTATTTTTCTTTCTCCTTGCTCGTTATACAAGAGAGTAGCAGCTTCAGTAGAAACTGTGCCAAGTGTACTCTGAATAGGAACTGGTATGTGTGCTTAAACTTTAGAGGGTATATACTTTGGGTCAAACTCTTCCTTTTTACTTAGTTTCTCTCTATATTTGCCATTCAACTTGATGTGTTCTCATGCTTTCAGATTAGGGATGTTGGCCGGAAAACACTTTCCGTCTTCCCATGAGTTTCTTAGACTTTTTTTTCACAAAGAAGATTTAATGTGTTACTTGCAGTGACAGGATTTTGTCACAAGAACATTTTTTGTGGGGTTACAGCTAATTGAGGTTTTCAAATCTATTCAAGCAGCTATTGAGCATTTAATGATTTGGCGTGGGAATTAGGCAAGTGATTGTAAAAAATTCAATTAACTTCTTATTGGGAAAAATAGAGGGACAGATTAGGGAAATTGACACTTGAGTGAAAAGTTTAGTACAATTTTGACAAGAATCCCTGAATATTCATTTTACACATGTTACTATTAAAGCTCTCTGTCTGATGACAGTGAAATTGCAAATGGCCTTGGAAGGGTAACAATTAAGCATTTGTATAATCTAAATGCAGGAAGATGCTTCCAGATCAACCAACCAAATGATTCTGAATGGAGACAAGTATCAAAGAGACTTAAGGTCCAAAATAAATGAACACTGTTGCTAATTTACTCCAGTACGTATTTAATTTTTTGTCAGTAAAGTTTCTGGTGATCAGAAATATTTGAAAGTCTTGACAGTAGTCCCCCTTTATCCACGGTTTCATGTTTCTGCAGTTTCAATTACTTGTGGTTAACTGTGGTCTGAAAATATTAAACAAAAAATTCTGGAAATAACCAATTCATATGTTTTAAATTTCATGCTATTCTGAGTATAGTGATGAAATCTCAGCATGTCCTGCTGTATCTTGCCAAGGAGGTAAATAATCCTTTTGTTCTGATACCCACTCTGTGTATGTATGCTCCCCATCTACTAGTCACTTAGTAACCCTCTTGATTATCAGAGGTAGAGCAGTCTCAATATCATAGTGCTTGTGTACAGATTACTCTGCTTAATAATGACTCAGAGTGCAAGAGTAGTGATTCTGGCATTCTTTTTGGATATGGCAAAAAGAAGCCAGAAAGGGCTTTCTTTAAGTAAAAGGGTGTGTATGTACAGGAAAAGGAACAGTGTATATAGGGTTCAGTGCTGCCCCTGGTGTCAGGCACCCATGTGGTCTTGGAATGTATCTCCTGTGGATAAGGGGGGAACACGGTACTTCCTATGGAGCTTGGTTTATTCATTTACATTAGTTTTCTGCTATTTGTTTTGAATGTCTTATGAGTGAGTCATTTTAGGCTTTGGTGAAGTTAGGAGGTCAGAAAAGAGAAATAATAAAATGGTGCCCCTGATTAAAAGATGTTTACACTAATGAGAAGAATAGAAAACATATACAAGATTAATAAATTGTTAATGGAGAAAGGAAGTTAAAAGTGTAGGTGGTCAGAATAACTTACAGATTCTCAAAGACAAGAGGTTTTGAAAAATGTACATTTAGATGGATATATTGGAAATATGAGGATTTTTGAACCATGACTTGATGTTTGGGAGGTAAGAAGAGACCTATGTGAGAAGATTCAAAGCAGGAGTGGATATGGCGACTGCAGGGAAGTGCTGGCCAAGAGCTGACTGAGAAGCTAGATTTAGCCAGGCAACTCTTTCAAAACACTGTGCTTCCCAAGGTCTTCCTGTTCTTTCCAGTTTATTTCCAATGATTTTCAAGGAAACCTTATAATCATTGGGCCAGAGAAAATTAATTGGAGGGCTAGAATTGTTACTAGAACAAGCTCTATTTTTATTCCCTCGATTGTTAAACTTATATTCTTGAATAAAAACCCCATAATAACTTTTATGATGAGTGCCCATAGTTGCCATTATGATCTAAGATTTAGGGCTTTTTAGGAAACAAAAGAATCTTAGCCTTTGACCTTGTGGAATAGTCCTGGGGAAGGCAGATATGAACAGTGGTGAAGAATGCTGCACACTGTTGAGAGGCTCTGAGAGTGTTATAAAAGGGTACCTAACATAGTCATCAAAGACTTCCCCTAGGAGGCAACTTAAACGGGTCTGTGATCATACTTGAGTAATTGCCATAAATCTCTTTCCAAACACCTGCTCAGTACAGTAGATATTAATTTAGAGGTAATTAGGGACTTGAATCATGTATGTGATTCTGAAATAACAGATTTAGGGTCCTCTAAAACATACTTCTTCCAACTGAATAAGAGAGTTGACATCTTGAAGAGTAGAGTTAATGAAAATGGGGGTGCGGGATATTTCAGATGAAATATTCTCTGTAGTTTATTATTTTTAATGAAAAAGGAAACAGCATCTTCTTTTAGCTGTTCCCCTCTGAGAATTAGAATGAAAGCACAATAATACAATTGTTTTGTGTGGAAAAGAATAGTCTGCCCTGCTGAGAAGACATAGCAGCTTTTGTCCTGAAAGGCCATTATAGATTATATAGTGTCTTGCCAATGTTGTAATGTTTCATGATTCTATATATGATTTAAGTATAAATTGACTTTGGAAGAACAGAAAATAATTTTCTGTTATTATAGTTGAAAACTCGAAAGTAGTCATGCCCTTCTCTTCCTTAGTCATAGAAATACTAGGTATATACACGTACATAAACACAGTAACAATAAGCTTACAAATTAACTGCAAATTTATTTTCTTAGTTATTTACTAGTTTTTACATGTTTTTATTTTTGCCACTTATTATTTGAGTTAATATACTGAGTAGAACTTTTATGAATAATAAAAAGTGATATAACAAACACTATTCTCTTATTTCTGATTTTAAACCAACAAAATTCTACTCTTGTACTCTTTTTTTTAGTAAATACTGAAAGCTTGACATAAGTATTCTTTATTCAATTCATACTAGTTTACTATGAGATTCTTATCATGAATGGGTACTGAAAATTAAATTACAAAATATTGTGATTCTCCTCCCTGACCTCTAATAAGCTGTGTTAATATTATTAAGTTAATATTAAACCCATCTTAATTTTATAATATTAAACTTCATTTCATTGTGGCACATTTTTTCTATATATTGCTGAAAATATTTTCAGCTATAATTTTGAATGAGATTAGATTTTTATTCCTTTTCAATGCTGTCTTTGTCTACTTTTATGCATCAGAGTTCAAGACATTGAGCTATAGTAATAATTTTTCTGATAGTATTGAAACAAACAATCCATACCTCTCATATCTTTATTCCCACACAGAATAAAGAAAATGTGAAATCATAGAAAGAGACTCACTTTGAAGTTGTGTGTCTTTTGTTCTGAGGTGGGTCTCTCATAGATAGCATATATATAGCTTATATTTTATCCATTCCGCCACCCTATGTCTTTCAAAAATAGTATAATGTTTACTTTAGAGAAGAAGGGAGAGGGAGAAAGAGATAGATACATCATTGATGAAAGAGAATCATTGGTTAGCTGCCTCCTGTATGCCCCCTATTGGAAATTGAGCCTACAACCCAGGCATGTGCTCTCACTGGGAAATGAACTGTGACCTCCTGATTTTTAGGTCAGTGATCAACCACTGAACCACACTGGCCAGGACACCCTATGTCTTTTGATTGGAGCATTTAACCCCTTTACTTTTAAGGTTGTTATTGATAAGTACTTATTTTTTTCTTTTTTTTTATGGGGTATACCTATGTTCCTCTCTCTATTTCTTCTTCTTAAAGCAGTCCCTTTAACACTTCTTGCCATACTGGTGTGGTAGTATTGAATCCCTTTAGCCTTTTTTATCTAGGAAGCTATTGTGCCTGCCTTCTTTCCTTCTTCCTCCCTCCCTCCTTTCCTTCCTTCCTTCCTTCCTTCCTTCCTTCCTTCCTTCCTTCCTTCCTTCCTTCCTTCCTTCCTTCCTTTATGTTTGTGGTTTTCTTTTTTAAAAATTTTATCTTCATTGTTGAAAGTATTACAGATGTCCCCCTTTAACCCCCTTGATATCCTCCCTCATACTTCTACCCTCTCCCTAGGTTTTTACCACATTATTGTCTATGCCATGGATTATACATATCTATAATAATAAAAACATAATATGCTAATTAGACTGGACATCCTTTTGGGTGACTTTCAGGACAAAGCTGGGACTGTCAGGGATGCCCAGGTCCCAGATGCCAGAGGGAAGCCAGTGCTGGCAGCTGGGGGAAGGAAGGCCAACTCTTGCATGAGTTTTGTGCATCAGGCCTCTAGTAAGCATATAAGTTCTTTGGTTAATCTCTCTCCACCCCCCTTCCCTCTGAGATTCATCAGTCTGTTACATGCTTCCATGTCTCTCAACATATTTTGTTCATCATTTTATTCTGTTCACTAGATTCCACATATAAGTGAGATCATGTGATACTTCTCTTCCTCTGACTGGCTTATTTTGTCTCCTGTACATGTCCCCACCCAGAGTCAAACATACAATCTGAGTATGTGCCCTGATTGGGAACTGAACCTGCAACTCTTCAATGCATGGAACGTCTCTCTAATTACTTAACAACACTGGCTAAGGCTCCCTCCTGATTTTTAACTGCCACACGTGGCTGTGGAACCAACCTGTTCTGTATCTTTGTCTCTTGTGCTAATCTTGATGGGACTGCTTTGTATTCTTAGTTGTAGGACTTCTGTTTAGCTAGACTTATTTTTATGAATGATAGTTGTCCTGTAATATTGGTAATTTTGATGTGGAGGAATTCAATTTATGTACATTATTTTTATAAAAGCAGTAGTGGCCTGGTGCATGAAATTTGTGCACATTAAAAGAGAATTAATTAGAGGAAATATTTTAATATTGCTATTTGCCCTTTCTCTATAATAGAAGTGTCAGTGATGAAAAATGTTAATAAAATGTATATGAAAATAATATATAAATTTATTAATAAATAATCACATATGATATAACAAAAACATGATATAAAACCAAAAAAAGATGTAAAAACAACACTGATACAATGACTGATAAATTGATTAAACTTATTCTAATATCTCTCTGTATACCACATTAAGAATAAAAACACTTTCAGAGTGCTTGACTAATTTTCCTCGTGATGAAGTATTTACAACGTTAACTTTAAAGTCACATGCTCTTTAAACTTGAGAGAAACCAACATATAACTGGCCATGTGCAAAAACGGGATCAGGTAGGAATATCCCTACTCTGTCTAGAGTATGTCCTTGTGGTTTATTAATAGTTATCGCAAGTGCTGGCATCATGGGAAACTATCTTCCAATTAATTTAAATGGGAAGCTAGTATCAGATGGGGACTAAACAATTCTTGGAATCAGCACAACCACTCCTTCTGCAGATCCTGTTAATACTTCAGCTTCAATTATGTTAGGTCGCAATGTTTTGATAATTAATCTGGTACCATTACAAAGACCCCATTTACTATTAAGATTTCTCAGTAGCATGATGATTGTAACCACTTTAAAATTTAATTTATGACATGACATTCCGAAGGAGTAATACTATTAAGAAATTCGATAGGAAAATTTTTCTTTTCAGCATCAATGAAATCATCACTCAAATATATGTGAAAATTTTGATCGAGTATGTCATTTAATTTATGAACATGCTCCTTTTTAGGACAAAGAATAGCACGTTTAGATATATTTTTAATATTATCTATAGATATAGTATTTACAAAGGGAGCTTCAATAATAGGTCTATTACAAATCATTTCACAGGGGATTTCAATAATATCCATTCCTAAATGAAAACTGCTATCCAGTTTGCCATCTCCAAGTTTTACTAACTATTCACTATAAGCAGAATCCTCTGATCTCGTACTTGTTTTAAGAGACAACTTTCTGAAACATCCCCAAACATCACAGTACTTTAAACTCATTTGTACTATGGCTGATTGAATAACATGCAGCATAATACTGAGACATTGTTGAAAATCTCCTCCTAGAATGAGAACTTTCCCACCAAATGCAACATTCAAATTCATAATTTCTCTTAGTAAACTGCCTATGGAGTTTATAGCATGACTGAATGCCATGGTGCATTCATTAATAATAAAAGTTGGGCCTTTTTAATGGTTTTAGCAACTTCACACTTGATATTGAGTCTAGAAAATGAAGTTTCATTTAATGGAATTGGTGATTTATATTGGGAATGAAAGGTTCTTCCACCAAGAAGTAAATTTGCAGCTATTCCTGTAGATGCTGTGGGTAAAACAGTACCACCATGACTTCTAATATAATGTATTAAAACTTTATAAAGATAAGTTTTTCCACTACCACCTGGACCACCCAAGAAAAAGCGTTTGGAGTATACAGTTTGATCTTTGATGGCTGAAGTTATATTCTGAAAGGCTGCCAACTGTTCGTCATTCAGAGAATGTATCAAAACCTCTGCCTAATGTTGCTCGTATGATTCATGACATGTATTTGTATTCATTAATAAAGATAGTCTGGAAGTTTGAAATGTGAACATTTCATTCCATGCAATGTGAATATCTCTTGAATTTCTTTAAAAGCATGCATTTCACAGTTCACATAGCACCTTCTCTTCGGTGTAATTTCCAACAAAAATTTTCAATAAAATAAGATTTATTCTCATCCCATAATTTGTCTGCATTAGAAGGCCATCCAAATACACACACACACACACACACACACACACACACACACACACACACAGTT
Source organism: Lasiurus borealis (assembly GCA_004026805.1). Taxonomy (NCBI): domain Eukaryota; kingdom Metazoa; phylum Chordata; class Mammalia; order Chiroptera; family Vespertilionidae; genus Lasiurus; species Lasiurus borealis. The sequence goes on along the minus strand of PVJN01036094.1, from coordinate 8,138 downwards.
GCCGTAGTTGTTTGGGCATATTAAGGATGGTTGCATCGACAATTGTATCTTTCCAGATAGTGTCATCAATTAATAATCCTTAATGTTTAGCAGCTTCATAAAATGTATCATAAATAACACCTCCTACACTTTGCAGATCATCAAACCTTATTGCACCTTTTACATAAGAAGCAAAAGTCTAAGGTAATATCGTTCTGGTTCTCTAAAGCTCACAGTGAACAGTCTACCTAATACTTTATTCCCATCCTTTTGGCATTTCCCCCACAAAGAGTTATTAAACACATAATAATAATTACATGCATTGGAATCTTTTCTATTCAATAAAATCCAAGCCATCAAAATTGAGTTATGCCTTTTATCCTTATATATAACTTCAGCAAAATCATTGATATGAAAATACAAATTTTGTTCATTTGGCAAATGAATAGCTAATCTTGTGACTTCATGAGATTGGTCATGCATTCACATTCCAAAAAATCTCCAAACAGCCTCAGGACACTCACATACCTGGAGTCAATGAAGTCCTCTACTTCGTCATGATTGATATTTTTTTCCAGAAATTTGAGTATTTGCGCAGTAGTGCTCTTTATAGATGTAAATATTTGACAATCAATGTACAGACTTCAACGTTTATATGACAGTTATATGTAAGGCACAAATACAGGTTATAAGGGACAATCCAAGTGTTATCGACAACTTTATTTCCAATAGACATGGTGCTTCCATATCTTCATTTGTATTAGGAGATCCATCAATATTTCCAATGGTCACATTTGGAAATTCTTTTGGATATCCCGTGAACATTTTCCATTTTCCAAACATGTACTATTTGGATTTTGTATTCCACTTGGTCTATGGACCATATTTGATTTTACAATTTGAAAAAGTCAAAGACACTGGCCTTTATCTGGAATTTCTGCCTTAACTATATGGCCAATGTCATCATCTGTTTATAATCTGCATTCACTATTTAATATCAATAATATGTGAGCATGAGGCAGTCTGCATTTCTGAAATTCAATGACATGAATTTTAATTATTACTTTTCCAAATAAATGGAATGACACATACCTTTAAAAGAGCATTCAGCTTAATATTAAAAAGTCTGGCTACCAAGTCAGGTCTGTTTTCAGCTTTTTGCCAGTGTTGTAAATTGTAATATCTGCCCATTTGGGGTTTTGTGTAAAGTTTATGAATAAATTGGGTTTGCCAAACTTTGTTACAATTACCATAGCATCCTGATATCGCTGAGCATATTTCTGGGATGATCCTCAAAATATGATGGAAATATTATCATTTTACCAATTGGCACATTGTCATTTTCAGATCTAGATGTGAGATAATCCATCAAACCACTGTATTTTTCAGTTCTCAACTTAGATTGGTTTGCTTTAATGAAATTTATTTGATTGGCTTCCATTTTTGAATATAAATTGACAATAAATTGTTGAGTTAATTTTTCTATATTTAAAATAGGGTTGAAGGGAGAATCCAAGATGGCGGCATAGGTAAACACCTACACTGCTGCCTCGCACAACAATTTCAAAACTATAACTAAAAGACAGAATGGGCATCATCCAGAACCACACGAAAGCTGGCTGAGTGGAAATTCTACAACTAGAAGGAAAGAGAGGGGCTCAGAGAGACCCAGAGGAGCTGCAAAAAGCTGAAGTACGGAGACACGCACGCTGAGAGAGCGGGTGCCCGAGTACCTGGCTGGCTTTCTCTGGCAGGAGGGAAATGGACTCTCAACAGCATTGAACCCCCTTATCCTATGACACTAAACCCCAGGTCAAGCTGAAACTCATACAGGAGGAGTTTGGACTGTGAAAAGGGAGAAGTGCATGGAAATTTAGGGTAGTTGCAAGAGATCAGAAGTCTGGTGACGCACATGGCATTGCGAGCAGAGGACCGGGTGCTGATTGTGCTGCTGGCTTTCTCGAGTGAGCGGGAGACAGACCCTCCCAACTGCGCCACTTCTACCTTTACTAAACCCCAGTTTCTGGCGAAACCCTGGAGACCCAAACTCATATGGCCCCAGAGCACAGGGCAGCCGGAAAGGCAGCAGTCTAGAGGCACTGCAAGAGCGTGCGTGCAAGCGCACGCAAGGAACTGCTTCAGTGATTACCCAGTCACGTGAGTCTCTGGGGCCATGGAGGGTGGGGCCGACTGGAAGGCAAGACAGTCCCTTAAGCCCTGAGACTCCACCCATCCCAAGCTCAACAGAGAGGCTTCTGCAGTTTTGCAAGTCTGGTATCATAAGGCTGAATCCAACACAGATGTTCTCCCAGCATAGTGAAAATGCTGAGTCAAGGGAAGGGATCACAAACAAAAGAAATGGAGAAAAACAAATGATTGGATATAGAGTTCAAAACCGCACTTATAAGGTTTTTCAAGAATATCCTAGAAAAGATGGATAAAGTTAGCAAGACCCAAGAGGAGATGAAAAAGATCCAACTAGAGATGGAAAAGAACCAACTAAAATTTAAACATACACTGACTGAATTAAAAAATATTGTAGAGAGACCTAACAGCAGACTAGAGGAAGACAAGAATCAAGTCAATAATTTGAAATATAAAGAATCAGAAAACACTGAACTGGAAAAACAAGAAGAGAAAAGAATAAAAAAATATGAAGGTAATGTAAGGAGCCTCTGGGACAGCCTCTAGCGTACCAACATCAGAATTATGGGGGTTCCAGAAGAAGTGAGAGAGTAAGATACTGAAAACCTATTTAAAGAAATAATGACTGAAAACTTCCCACATCTGGTAAAAGAAATATACTTACAAGTCCAGGAAGCACATAGAACCTCATATAAAAGGAATCCAAAGAAGACTACACCGAGACACATCATAATTAAAATACCAAGAGCAAAAGACAAAGAGAGAATATTAAAAACAGCAAGAGAAAAACAGTTCATTACCTACAAGGGAGCACCCATACGACTGTCAGCTGATTTTTTAACAGATATGATGCAGGCCAGATTGGAGTGGCAAGAAATATTCAACGTGATGAATAGCAAGAACCTACAACCAAGAATACTCTATCCAGCAAAGTTATCATTCAGAATTGAAGGGCAGATAAAGAGCTTCACAGATAAAAAGCTAAAGGAGTTCATCAACTCTAACCCAGTATTATATGAAATGCTGAAAGGTACTCTTTTAGAAGAGGAAGAAGAAAAAGGTAAAAGATACAAAATTATGAACAATAAATACTTATCTATCAACAAGTGAATCTGAAAATTAAGGGAATTGAAGATTTGATTAACAGAATAAACTGGTGAATATAATAGAATCAGGAGCACAGAAAGGGAGTGGACTGATAATTCTCAGGGGAAAAGGGGTGAGGAGTGTACAGGGAAAGATTGGATAAAAATCATACACCTATGGATGAGGTCAACGGGAGGGAGGTAAGGGTAGAGGGAAGGGTGAGAGCTAGGTGGAGGGGAGATATGGAGGGGAAAAAAGTGAAACAAACGGAATCTGAATAATAAAGATTTAATAATAAAAAAAAGACAACAGGACTTCAAAATCATCAGCCATGCAAGACTTCCTATCCTCCCTATAAAAATGGAGGAGACTTTTTTAGATTAAAGTAAACTGAAAGAGATAGGATAACCAAATATAACAAGTGAATCATGATTGTAGTCTACATGTTGTTTTAAGAAGTTATAAAGGGAAAATTGGGGGAAGAATAACAGTTGTAGCTGATTGAACTTGAATTATTTAATTAATGATAATAACTGTCTTGGGGTAATAATGGCATTATGGTCTTATAGATGATGCCCTTAGGTAATACATGCTTAAATATTGGAGGGGAAGTATTATAATGTCTGCAATTCTCCTCCCTATGGTTTAGCAAAACAAACATTTTTGTATAGATGTTCCTCGATTTACGATGGGGTTATGTTCTGATAAATCCACCATAAATTAGAAATATCGTAAGATGAATCACTTCTTGGCCTTTTGGCTAAGATTAAGTGTAAAAATATCGTAAGTCAAAAAAGAACTTAATATACCCTAACCTATCTAACATCACAACTTAGCCCAGCCCACTGTGACCATGGTCAGAACACTTACATTAGCCTCTGGTTGGGCAAAATCCTCTCACTGCCACTGCCCAGCACCACCGGAGAGTATCACTAGGCTGGGACAAGATCAAATTCAAAATTCAAAGTATGTAAAAAATTTTTTTTTAAAGTATGCATATCGCTTTTGCACCATCATAAAGTTAAAAAAATTGTAAATTGAACCATTTTAAATCAGGAACTGTCTGCATATACTTCTATAAATATACCTGTTTGTGTATATATATATGTATAATAGAGAATGCTAAAGCACTTGTGGTTAAATGAATCTAGGTGAAGGATATATGAATATGTATTATATTAATCTTGCAACTTTTTTAGTTTAGAAACTTTTCAAAATAAAAAGAGGGAAAAACAAACCACACTCATGCCTCCATAAAAATAGTAAAATAAAATAAAATAAAATAAAATAAAATAGGGTTGAATGTGTCCCACACAGAGAGATGAAATCCATAATACTGCATTTGTGTGACTCATGTCTTTACATTTTGTCTAGTATTATTATAGATTACACTGTTGTTTCTGATCTTAATGCAATATCTGTTCCCCAGCCTTTTTCACCATGTGGAAAAAGAATAGGATATGTTATTGCATCTAATGTAGGAAACAGGATACTGATTTGTCTTTTAGTGGCATTCAGATTATTGGGTTCAGTTTACAATGAATGAACAAGTCCCTTTCAGAAAAAGGTTCTCCATCTTTGTTTCTGAACATGACAGCAACCTCAGTTACACAGGAAGAATTATATCTACCTGGGTCATTGTTATGATGGTATTTAATCGCCATTACTTCTGTGGAAGCAATACCTTTTGCTGCTGCTTCAGATTGGGCTTCCTTTTTTACCTCATGTAGCATCTTGTATAATTTTGTTAATTCATTTATTTCATGCATGAGGTTGTTGATGTTGATCATGAGTCTTTCTGAGACGCCTTGGTTTTCTGGCATTGCTAATCTTTTACTTGTTGCTTCGGCCATATCCAAAATACAGAGGTGAGCAAACTTCCAAGAAATAGCATCCAAAGAATGTAAAGTTCCAGTATGGTGATAAACTCGTCCTTGTATTCTAAGACAGTATGGCCCATATCTTGATGGTGATGCAACATTTGCACCCATGGAAGCAAAAGCAAAAGCAAAACTATTTATTGAATGAATATTTCCATGAAATTTTTACTGTCAGAATCTTCATTTATCATTATCATTACATTTTTTAAATATGCTGGGTATTCTGGAAAATGTATATCATTTGGACAAACTTTACCTTTGCTACAATATCAAGTAAATTTTCCATCAGATGGTTTTTCATCAGAGAAATTTAGTGATAGACAAAATTGACATCTAGCAGTCATTCCACCACAACTGTGTTCAATAATTTCATCCTCATTTACTCCATTTTTGCTGTGAAGGCTGTTCCCTCCAGTATTGGTAGTACTTGTTGATGACTGTTCTTTAGTCAGATTCTGTCATTTCTGCCATCTTCTTTCAACTTCAGAGGCACGTTGGTCTTCAGACATTTTTTTTGATGACTTTGGCTTCTTTCAGCTGCAGAGCTATGTTGTGTCAATTGTTGATCTTCAAATACATTCTGTCATCGACATTGGCCTCTTTTGGCTTCAGAAGTACATTGTACTAATAGTTGGTCTTCACACATTTTCTGTTGATAACTCTGGTTTCTTTTGCATGCAGAAGTACATTCTGGCAGTCATTGATCTTCAGATGCATTCTGTTGCTGATGCTGGCTTCTTTTGGTTTCAGAGGAACATTGTGCTAATAGTTGCTCTTGAGACATAATCTGTTGACACTGCCACTTTTTTTGGCTGCAGAGATACGTTGTGCCAGTTGTCGGTCTTCAGACATATTCTTTCACTGACACCGGCTTCTTTCGGCTTCAGACATATTTTGTTCCAATAGTTGGTCTTTAGACATAATCCCTCTTCCCTGTGGCTGTCAGGGTCCAGGTGCAGGTGAATGGGATTCCTGGCTGGCAGGCTGGTGACAGCAAGCTATCCAATGGCTAATTTTATGAGGAAGGGGGCTCCCTCGTCCTTCCTATTGGGGTCCGGTTTGAAGGCCAGCCATGACCCCGATCTTGTGAGACCCACTGCACCCAACTGGCTGGGGCCCACATTAGAGTTTTGGCCCTCACAGGCCTCTCTTCCATCCAGCCTCTTCAGGCCCAGTCTTTTTTGTTTCCATCTTTCCATCAAAGTCTCTCCTGGTCTCTGTCTCTCTTCGTTTTTCTTAGCAGTCCTCCAGGCCTCCCTGCTTCTCTCTCTCCTTCTTCCTCTTTCCCAGCTAGGAGCAGGTGGGGCCACTGTGGGCAGCTCCACCCTCTGCCTGCCCTGGGGCCTCATTCTGAGAGAGGCTCTGAGAGCAAGCTTGAGGGAGGGAAAGAGAGGGAGAAAAGGCTATGAGTTGGTGGGTGCTGTGTGTGTCTGTGCCTGTGCGGTTGTGAGGAGTGTGAATGCTGCCCCACCTTCCCTGGCCCCGTCCCGGCTGCCACAAGTCACCACCCACCAGAGCCTGCTACCTGTACAGCCTGGGTGTTCAGTTGAGACTTTGGTCATTTTAGGTGTTACAGACCCCTGCTCTTTATATACATAAATATTTGTATAAATGTCTCTTCTTTATCACAATTTTAAACTGTTGGTTTATATTTTCTTATTCCCTTTTCTGTTTCTTGTTTTTCTGAATATAGAATATAATTTTGAAGCTTTTTTTTCTTATAAGTGAAGAAACAAGCAATTCTTTTTATCAGTAATTACCTTAATTTGAAATCATTTTAGAATCAATGCTTTAATCAGTTCAGTGGATATCTGAATGTATTGATATGTAGCAAAATTTTTATTTCTTATTGTAAAATAATATGGATCATATTCTTAAATATATTTATCTTCTTTACTTAATTACTAATATTCAGATATTATGGGTTAGTAACCCCAAAGTCCTTTTCCATAGCATGCTTTGATTTCGGCTTGATTGCTAGTATTTGGATAATATTACTCCAGATTATTATACTCTGAAACCAATTGATTTAGCATAGATTTATGTAATATTAAAATGGCCATAGAAATGAAAAGTGGAATCTATTTTTTTCAATGAATAATGCAAACATTTTTCTTGCAGATTATTTGGGGTAGTGTCATGATCTCAATAAAATTAAAATTAATATATTATACTTTTCTGGCTACAAATCTATAGTAGAAGAAAATAGCAGCTATGTATTTAGTTTTTAAAGTACTATGTAAATAAATGGTACAGCATAGAATTATATATCATGTAAAGCAATATAGAAACTGAAATTTTGATGCCCTCAAATGGCTCTAAGTCAAGTTTATGTCTAATTGAGTGTCAGTAACCAATATAATTATGCATTATTCAGTAAAAAGAAAACTAGGTTGAAATTAACAATTAGGTATCATGCCAAAAAGGCTGTTGCATATACTAAGGCAACCTCTTACTCAATTTCTGTTAAGAAACTTAGTAATTTTATAATCAGAAATTTTGATAAGACTGAAAATTTTCATAAAATATATACTACCTTTAGTCATACTATTTAATTATATTTTTGGTAAGGATTTTGTTTTCAGTTCACTTCTATGTATTTATCTGAAAAAAAATGAAAACACTAACTTGAAAATATGTGCACACCTATGTTCATTGAAGCATTATTTACAACTAGAGTCCTGGTGCACAAAATTTGTGCACCAGAAGGGTGGTTTCCTCCCTCAGCCCAGCCTGCACCCTCTCCAATATGGAACCCCCTTGGGGGATGTCTGAATGCTGGTTTAGACCTGATCCCTGGGCAAGTGGACATCCCTCTCACAATCTTGGACCACTGACTCCTAATTGCTCTCCTGCCTGCCTGGTCGCCCCTAACTATCCCCTGTTGTCAGCCAAGTCTCCCCCAATTGCTCCCTCCTTGTCAGCCTGGTTGTTCCTAACTGCCCTCCCACCAGCCTGGTCACTTTCCTCCTCCCTCCTCCCTCCTCCACAGCCCAGTCACCCCTCACTGCCTGCCCTGCCAGCCTAATCAGCCCAACCTACCCCCCC
>PVJN01036093.1:0-21701 GCA_004026805.1 Lasiurus borealis | reverse complement strand
GCGAGCGGCTTGGAAGCGGGGCAGGTCGCTGAGCACCGGCGAGCTCATGAAGCGCGGCCTGGGCCTGCGGAAGGAGCCCATCTTGTGGACCTCGGCGGGCAGGCTAGGGGCGAAGCCGCGGGTCATAGGTCCGGGTGAGGGGACGGCCGCTCCTCTGGACCAGAAGGTTCCGACTGCCCCCGGCAAGGGCTTCTCCCGGCGCGGCTGCCTTCAGCCTCTCGGGTTTTCTTAAAACCACGAATGGAGCCAACACCTGCAAAGAGAGGGCAGTGTTCATTGAAAACTCCTGGGCCATGTTTTGGGGGAAGTTAGCTGGGGCTTTCGAGCCAAATGATCCTCAAAACAACTCCAGGATCACCCCCTGCCGCCCCATAACATCTTTACCCTGTGGGGCCCCATCCAAAGGTTTTAACAGGTCTGTTTGGTTTAAACAGGGAGGTCACCCCACAGTAGGAAGGCAGTGCCAAGAGGCCAGTTTGAGACCAGCCTGGCAGAAAAGTGATTTCTAGTTCAGCCGGCCTGGCTCAGGGGCTGGGTGTCAACCTCTGAACCAGGCGGTCCCAGTTCAATTCTTGGTCAGGGCTCAATCCCCAGTGGGTTACGTGCAGGAGGCAGCCAATCAATGATTCTCTCTCATCTTCAACGTTTCTGTCTCTCGCTCCCTCTCCCTTTCTCTGTCTGAAATCAATCTATATATATAAAAGGCCGGTTTGGCTCAATGGATGGAGCATCGGCCTGCGGACTGAAAGGTCCCAGGTTCTATTCCGATCAAGGGCATGTACTTTGGTTGCAGGCACATTCCCAGTAGGGAGCGTGCAGGAGGCAGCTGATAGATGTCTCTCTCTCATTGATGTTTCTAACTCTCTGTCCCTCTACCTTTCTCTCTGTAAAAAAATCAATAAAATAAAATAAAATAAAATAAAAGGCTAAGTGACCATCCGCCCCTCTGACCGTTGGGTACCTAGGACATGTACTGACCACCAGGGGGCAAATGCTCAATGCAGGAGCCGCTGAGCTGCGGTGACTTGGCAGGGGTGGTTCTTGGGTGATGCACCCGGAACCAGAGAGAAGGGAGCTCGATTTCTCACAGGCCCACACAATTCCACCCTCAGCCATGGGTTATGTTGTTGTGGGGCCACTGTCACCCCAAATCTGCACACTTGGTTTGTGTTCCACACCCTGTACGACAGCAACCTCTCAGGCGATGGCCGAGGCCCGATCCCCACAGGCCAGGCCGAGGGACCCCACCTGCCAGAGGGACCCCACTCACACCACTGACGCCCTTTGAGCCGTGGCGCCACCCCAGGTGCTGCTGGCCGGGGAGGGACCACGGTAGGTTTGCTCGAGGGCATGTCCACTTGTCTCACCCAGTCCTGCCCTGCCAGCCACCACCCGGGACCACATGCATTAGTCCCTGCATCGGTGCCAGTGCTGCTAGTGGGATGACCAGAGCGTGAGTTTGCTTTCTTTTCCCCGCCCTCCCCCGCCCTCCCCACTCCGCACAGGCCCTTGGAACCGTGCCACCGCCCCGGGAATTCTAATTAAATTACTTTCAATGCGCACGAATCCATGCACCACGTCACTAGTAAAAATCTATTTAAACAGGAAAGCGAAAAAAGCAAAGTGGTTTCTAAGCTGTGCTCGACTGTAGTTCCTTTTCAACGCCACCGAAGTTTAGGCAGGGGCTGGGTTTCTGCAGAGCCCCCAGTGTGGTTGCATTAAAAGGGAGCTTTAAAAATAAATGCCTCGAGGGAAAAACACAAGAGCTCCTTGTCCTGGCACTTGGAGGCCTGCCAGGGATGCCCTCAGCATGCCAGCCCAGGTGCGGTGCTCAGTATTTCCTGAGTCTCAGTGTCTCTTCACTGGAACACACCTCCCTCCATCCCTGACCTGCCATTCATTCACTCATTCATTCAACCAATCAGAACAAATTTTTTACGTGTTTACTACCACCAGGAGCTGGGGGGCACCCAAAGATTTCTAAGGCCTGGTCCCTGCCCTCAAGAGGCACCTAGTGTGTGAAGATCACTGTCAGTGTATCCATTCATGCAATAGATATTCGTTGAGCTCCTACTACCCTGTTTCCCCGAAAGTAAGACATCCCCCGTAAATAAGACCTTCTTCCAGTTTTGCCTCTCGCTGTTATATAAGGCATTCCCCCAAAAATAAGACCTCCTTGATAATAAGGCCTCCCCAGAATATAAGGCCCCCGAAGCTACTGTAAGGCATCTGGCTCCTGATTTAAAGAGACCTCGAACTGCCCGAACAGCTCCGGCTGCGCTGTGGCCAATCAGTGAGCGGGTTTGTGATGACAACGACTACCATACCATATACAGGTAATAAATTTCCTGGGTTTTTTTTTTTTTTTTTTTTTTTTTTTTGGTTCAACAATAAATGTGTACCATATTCTTCTTCATGGGAAAATAAGACATCCCCTGAAAATAAGTCCAAGCGCATCTTTGGGAGCAAAAATTAACGTAAGACACTGTCTTATTTTCGGGGAAACAGGGTATGCAGCAGGCCCTCACTGGGGTACTGGGGTTACCACGGTAACCCTGGAGCACACAACCTCTGACCTCTGGAGTTACACCCAGCAGGCACTGTTCCCTGTCCTCCTTCTTATTCCCTTTCTCGGGCTTCTGACTGTACCGACTGCTCCTCTGGCCCAGAACTCTCTTCCTTTCCGCTCTGCGTATCTAATCTCACTCCCTCTGCAGGCGGAGTTCGTGGAGACTGTCCTCTGAGCAGTTCCTGGGAGGCTTTATGGCTTCCTGGTTAATGGCAATGGCTTTGGAGTGAACCTTGGCTCCAGGCTTAACGAGGCCCCTCCCAAGTGGTGAGACTTTGGCACGTGGAGTCTAAGAGTCCTCAGCTGTCAGCCGCCAACGTCCTAGGGCTGACGAGATGTGACATGAGGTCGCGTGATATACCCAGCAGACGTCAGACCCAACACCCACAGGAGTTGTCCACTTTCCTTTCTTTTTTACCTTTCAACTTGATTTGGTATTAGAGGCGTGATGCATGCATTAGTGCACTTGTGGGGTCCCTGGCCTGGCCTGAGGGGATCGGGCCCCGATTGGGCCAAATCCGGCTCTCCAACATCCGCCAAGGGGTCCTGGATTGTGAGGACAGTTCTCAGGTGATGCACCCTGGAATCAGGCTCCCCCCTCTCTGGTTCTGGGTGTGCCACACCCGAGAACCATAGCCGCCAAATCACCATAGCTCGGCAGCTCCTGTGTTGAGCGTCTGTCCCCTGGTGGTCATTGCACATCATAGCTACCAGTTCAATGGTCAAACGGTTGGATGGTCGCTTAGGCTTTTATATAGGTATAGATATAGATATAGATATAGATATAGATATAGATATAGATATAGATATAGATATAGATATAGATATAGATATAGATATAGAAGTCACACAGCTCATGAGCGGCAGATCACAGACTGGTGCCCACACTGGCCTAAGGCTCCAGCCCACTCCCACCTAGTCATGCTACCAAGCTCAGCCACGCATGTATTGTGCCCACCAAGTTAGTCAGGGACACTCAGTCCCGAGATTTCATATCAAAGTGGGAACCTCACGCCCCTGAAAGAGAGAAACTGGCCGAAGGGCCTCTCTGACCACATTCGATGGGGGCAAGAGGAACAGGATGGAAGGAGAAAGCAGGGACCGCCTAAGTTGGACACCCACTCCTTCCTCACTAGCTGTGTGGCCTGGGGCAAGTTACTTGACCTCTCTGAGCCTCTGTTTCCCCCCGCATGAAATGAGCATGCTCACGGTGGCTCCCTCAGGGGTGTCTTCGGATGAAATGAGTACATATTTGTAAAGCACCCACAGCTGTGCGTGGCAAACAGCAAACAGCAAACGCCACATCACTGCTTGTTCAATAAATAAGACAAACGGTTATTTCTAAATCTCCAAGCAGGGTCATGAATGGGACGCTGGCAACGCTTCCTCCTGCTCATGGCGACCTCAGCAAGACCTAGAAAATATTCAGGAGCAGGCAAGGTCCCTGGTCCCCGGGGTGGCAACTCACGTGTTACTGACTGACCCTTCCTCCAGCCTCTCTAGCATGTTCCTCAGTTTTCAGAGTTTTTCTTTTCGTGTTTTTTTTTTTAATATATTTTTATTGATTTCAGAGAGGAAGGGAGAGGGAGAGAAAGAAACAGAAACATCAAAGATGAGAGAGAATCACTGATTGGCTGCCTCCCTCACGCCTCCTACTGGGGATCAACCTGCAAACCTGCAACCCGGGAATGTGCCCTGACCGGGAATCGAACCCTGACCTCCTGGTTCATAATTAGATGCTCAACCACTGAGCCACACAGGCCAGGCAGTTTCGGAGTTTTTCCCCACATTGTCACACTTCTAACATTTACTCTGACCTTATAAAGCAGGTCAAGCAGAATTCTGTCCAATTAGGAAACTGAGGCTCACACTGGATGAGGGACGTGTCCAAGCTGGGAAGCGTTGGGTTCAGGAACCAGACTCGGCTGCAAGTCCTGCAGCCTCAGGCCTGGTCTCCTTTTCTTTCTGTGTATTTTTAAATATTTGCATGATGAAACATACTTTAAAAGGAGGTTATACACGCACAAGCACATATACCTCAAATCTATATATATAAAAGCCTAATATGCAAAGTGTCCCCTCAGGAGTTTGACGTTCCAGGAGTTTGATCGCTCACTATGATGTGTGCTGACCACTACGGGGAAGGCCCCAGCCAGCAGTCGCTAGGACCCCTACCCATGCACGAATTTCATGCACTGGGCCTCTAGTAATAATAATAATAAACAACCGCCAACTTAAGAAGTAGGATGTTTTCTTAGAAATAGAATGTGCTCCTATTTTTCTGACAACGGCAAACCTGCTGATTTGTTATAAAAAATTTAAACAGTCACAGAAGGCTACCACATACAGAACAAAAGGCCTCCCTCTGGCCACGTCATCACATAGGAAGCTCTGGCCAGAACTTCCTGAGATGACAGAGAGATTCTCCGTCTGTGTGCCTAATCCATATGTGGCTACTGAGCTCTTAAAATATGGTTTCATGGTTGAGGGACTGAGTTTTAATTTACTTTGTAATAGCCATACTCATGTGCACACATAGTATTTTAATAAAAATGGGTAATTTGTTCTTTCCTTTTAATAATAAATCATGGACACCTTCCCATATCACTTGCTATTCATTTACCTACTTTATTTTTAACTAGAGGCCTGGTGCACGAAATTCATGCACTTGGGGGAGTGGTCCCTCAGCCCAGCCTGCGCCCTCTTGCAGTCCGGGAGCCCTCGGGGATGTCCAACTGATGGACATCCTTAGCGCTGCTTTGGAGTCGGAGAAGCTCCCGCCATCATGGCTACGCTTGCCAGCTGTGAGCCCGGCTTGTGGCTGAATGGCGCTCCCCCTGCGGGAATGCACTGACCACCAGGGGGGCAGCTCCTGCATTGGATATCTGCCCCCAGTGGTCAGTGCGCATCATAGTGAGTGGTCGCACGGGTTGATTTGCACATTAGCCTTTTATTATATACGACCAGAAGCCCGATGCATGAAGATTCATGCTAGAATGGGTTTTCCTTTCCCTGGCTGCCTACACCCCCTTTCCACTCTGGCCCAGCCCCTTTCTGCTCCAGGAGCTGCCTCTTTCTGCTCCAGCCCCACATTCCCATGCTATCCAGGGGCCCTGAGAGACCAGAGGTGGAGCAGAATGCCTGTGTCGTCGCCATGGCGATAACGCAAATGTCCCATCCACCCCCATCACTCAGTGCCTATGTATGCAAATTAACCACCATCTTTTTGAGGGGGTAATTTGCATACCACTCCTGATTGGCTGGTGGCATAATGGTCAACTTACATGTTTGTCTATTATTAGGTAAGATGGTTTCTTAACGGAGCATTTTTGCCAGTCTTAGCAGCTGCGTGGCCCTTTGTGTGGACACATTCTAGAAGTGGAACTGTAGGGTCAAAGTGCCCGGGAATCTTAGTTGGTGACACCGCCCCCTGCAGAAAGGAGCCCCGAGGCCCCAGGCCTGTAGCTCCAAAGCACAAGCAGTCACTAAAGGCTCTGGAATCAGAAAAACCCTGGCATCAACGCTTACTCTGCCACTCACTGAGTGTGGAGGGCAAAAAAGGTGGCACCCTAAAGATATAGTCACTTCTTAGTCCCCAGAACCTCTGAATATTACCTTCAATGTAGTATAATCACAAAAGATGTGATTACCCAGGGCTTGCAAAGGGTCACCATCTCACGGTGTCCTCATGTGGCCTTCCTCTGTGTGTGAGCATTCCTGGTGTGTCCCTCTGTGGGTCCAAATCTCTTCTTATGAGGACACCAGAGAGACTGGACGAGGGCCCACTCTCATGACCTCATTTGAACTTGCCCTCCCCTTTGAGGCCCTCTCTCCGAATACAGGCACATGCTAAGGTGCTGGAGGCTAGCTCTTCAACATGTGAATTTTAGGAGGACACAGTTCTACTACAACTGCCGCCACCACCATCATCATCATCACCATCATCATCATCATCATCATCACAAAAAGTTCTTCATCTAATGTCTCTGAGTTAAAGAAACCACAGTGTTGCTCTAGCAGGTTTGGCTGAGTGGATAGAGCATCGGCTTGTGGACTGAAAGGTCCCAGGTTCAATTCCGGTCAAGGGCATATGCCCGAGTTGTGGGCTTAACTCCCAATAGGGAACATGCAGGAGGCAGCCGATCAATGGTTCTTTCTCATCATTGATGTTTCTTTCTCTCTTTCCCTCTCCCTTCCTCTCTGAAATCAATAAAATATATTGGGAAAAATTAAAAATAAAAATAAAAACACCGTTGCTGAAACAGGTTTGGCTCAGTGGATGGAGCATCGGCCTATGGACTGAAGAGTCCCAGGTTCAATTCCGGTCAAGGGCATGTACCTTGGATGCAGGTACATTCCTAGTGGGAGGCGTGCAGGAGGCAGCTGATCCATGTTTCTCTCTCATCAATGTTTCTAACTCTCTATCTTTCTCCCTTCCTCTCTGTAAAAAATCAATAAAAAATATACTTAAAAACACACACACACACACACACACACACACACACACACACTAAAAAAAAAAAAAAACACAGTCTTGCCAGACCAGTTTGGCTCAGTGGATAGAGCATTGGCCTGTGGACTGAAAGGTCCTAGGTTCGATTCCAGTCAACGTCATGTACCTAGGTTTCGGACACATTCCCAGTGGGGGCCGTGCAGGAGGCAGGGCGTGCAGGAGGCAGCTGATCGATGATTCTCTCTCATCGATGTTTTTAACTCTCTATCCCTCTCCTTTCCTCTCTGTAAAAATTAGTAAAATATATTTAAAAAAAAAAAACGGTCTTTTTTGAAAGATGTTCTCTTTTGAAGGACCAAGGCAGTTAACTTTTAGGAAAACGTGCTGCTAAAATGATTTCAAGGTTACGTTTCTGGTGCTTAAAGGGTTCCCCTCCATTACCTGGAAAGCTGGGGTCCTGGGCTCGGTGTGGCGGTCACGGGATGATTGGGCTGATGGCTGCCCTCGCTGTCCAGGCTCAGCACGCAGGGGTTTCCTTGAGACCCTCCACGCTCAGGATCCGGGATGTGTTTCCTGCACAAAAACAAGGTGGGGTCTTGCTTTCTCGTCCCAGCTGCCCGGGCCAGGCCAGGGCACCCAGGGCACCCAGGGCACGGGGAGCGGGCACAGCCAGCAGGCGGGGCCCGCGGGCAGAAGAAGGTGGTGCTCTTCGTGGAAAATGCAAATGAATTCCACTCAGGCAACTTCCCTGGACTCCGAAAAGGGAAGCCGAATCGTGGCCCAACTTAAAATACAGAAGTGGGAGGCTCGCCATGACTGGGCTTCCAGGAAAAAGCCACTCTGCGCGTAAGTCACAGAGAAGTCAAAGACCACAGTGCGGGCTGCTGTGGCGGCTGGAAAGGAGGGAGAGGCGGTTCCCAGGGAAACCACTGAGCGAGCCGGTCCTCAGGCCCATGGGGAGCGCCCGTGGTCAGGAGGCCGAGTGTGTGGCTCTTCCCTCGTCGTCCCGGGACAGGGGCAGGGAGACGTGCGTCCTGCAGCGCCACCGGGACTCAGACACTGTCCTTGACCTCGACCCACCCACCCTAACTGCAGCCAGAATTCCCTTTATAATGACAACGCGGGTGAGAGCCACAGGACCCTTTGATGAGGCCAACTGGGGAACATGAGAACGCATGGATCACATGTGGGGGACACATATAGTTTACGTGGGGACTCATGTGAACCCACGGGAAATGGATCACATACTTCATACTGTATGTAGCGGTCAAAATGTGTGAGAACCCCCGTGTCTGATTCTCACAACCTCCAGGATGCAATGACCGTCCCATGTTAAGAGAAGGAAGTGGAAGCGCCACGTGATTAACTTGCCTAAGGTCATACGGCTTGTAACAGGAGGTGCTGGGGCAAGAACCCGACAGTCCAGAGCCCATGACACTCACATCACCCTGCAGCTTTAATGCCTTCAAAGGTTCCACAGAGCTCTCAGAATACTAGTAAATCCCCAACCCCACCTTCACACCCTCCCCTCCCACCACTGCATGCCAGGTCATTGACCTTTCTTCATTTCCTCCACCACCACCTGCTCTTTCCTGCCCCAGGACCTTTGCACATGCTTCGCCCTCTGTGTGAAATGCTTTCCCCCCTCCCCTCACTTCTCCAGGTTCAAACCTGCACACATTTTATCACCTGTTCACGCTTAAATCCAGCCTCTGCAACGGATGAGCTGCGTGACCCGGGGAAATGACTCAAATCCTCTGAACCTGTTTCCTCACGGGTCCGACGAGGGTGATACTGCTCTCAATGTTAAATAAGACGGCGTAGATCATAGCCCAGCCCAGGGTAGGGTCCCCAACACCACTGCAGCTCGCATGAACATTCTTAAAAAACATTTTGTTCTTCCCTCAACCCTCAAAGGCTCCCAAAGGTGGCACCGCGCCAGGCTCTGGGGCAACGGGCGCGCTCGCACACTGCTAGGACAGCAGGTGGGGCAGCTGCGAGGGAAGGAAATCTGATAAGACCCACCGAAATGACAAAGGTTACGGCCTCCGACCCAGCAGGTGTACTTCCAGGAATCTTACTCCAGGCGTGTCAAGTGACCCACATCACGAGGGATTGGACCGCAGCCTTCTTCAGGGCGGCCCCGGGTGGGACAGAACCTAAATGCGGGGCATCGGAAGACAGGCTTTTTGTGGGACCCTGCATGTCCCATGTGCTAGGACCCCATGCAGCTCTAAGAAGGGTAAAGAAAACTCTGCTTGATGGGGTGCTCTCCAGGGGACACACTAAATGCCAGGGTGCTGAAACGCTAAACGCAGAATCGGGGGTGTGCATATCGGCGTAAAAGAGAGATGAGAAGAGCGCTGACACAGTTCATTAAATGGGAGTGAGATGTCTTGGAAAGGACCACCGGAAACTGTTCTAACTCTGGTTTCCCGAGGGGGAGGGAGCTGGGTGGCAGGAACACAGTGGGGAGACTTGTCTCTCTAAACCAGTGGTTCTCCACCTTCCTAAGGCCTCGACCCTTGCATACAGTTCCTCATGAGGCGGTGACCCCCAACCATGAAATTTTGCTACTGTTATGCATCGTGATGTAAATATCTGCATTTTCCAATGGTCTTAGGCGACCCCTGTGAAAAGGTCGTTTGACCCCCCAAAGGGGTCTCGACCCACAGGTTGAGAACCGCTGCTATAAACCTTCCTGTCCCTTGGGATCCTGAAACACGAAAATGTATGACTGACCCAAATACGTAAGTGAGGACAGCCGTGGACCCCTGGCACGCCCCCTCAAAAGGAAGGACGGAAAGACAGCTCACAGGATTTGTTCAAAGCCGCTCAGCTCACGCAGGGAGTCAGGCTTCGAACTTGGCTTCTGATCCGATCCCCAGCTCAGCACCCTGTCCATTACAGCCCGTCCACACAACCCCCTCACCTCCCTCAACGGCTGCCGGCTCGCTGGCCTGCCTTCGCTTCCTCCAATGCCACCTGCTATGGGAGGCAGCCATGACTCGGTCCAATCTGTTTTGTATGTTTTGTTTTGTTTTTAATATTTTATTGATTTTTTACAGAGAGGAAGGGAAAGGGATAGAGAGCTAGAAACATCAATGAGAGAGAAACACTGATCATCCGCCTCCCACACGCCTCCTACTGGGGATGTGGCCACAACCAAGATACATGCCCTTGACCGGGAACCGAACCCGGGACCCTTCAGTCAGCAGGCTGACGCTCTATCCACTGAGCCAAACCGGTTTTAGCCCAATCTGGTTTTCACCGTCTCAGGCTAGAAGCCCAATCTGTGCCCGATCTGAATTTTTCAAGAAGAGCCAGAAATACAGATTTTTAGAAATGCAAAATCTCCTGATTTTTGTGGAAGTGTTGGCAATGAATCCGCCAAGCCGACAAGCCCTTTAGGAGCCTGACCTATGTGTGCGTGACCTTCATTTGATCCCATCCCCGCTACGGTCACCAGCCTTCTCACACCTGCTACCCTAGGCCCACGCTGTCACTGTGGGCTGGGCCAGGCCCTTCCCTTGCCGAGGGCTTCTGACGTACCCATTAACAGTTCAGCCTCATCTACGGCCGTGAAGATCTCTCAGCATCGCCAGGTATACATTCAGCCCCTCCCTGAGAGCCTGGCACCTCTGAGAGAGCAAGTGGCACAGCCCTAACCCCGAGCCTTCAGCCCAGGCTTCCATTCCCACTGGCCACACCATCTAGTTGGCCGGCCTCTGAACGGGCCAGCTCTCGGTCTCACCTCACTCCGCCCCCACCACCGAGTCCTCAGTTCCCCTTTGTGTTGAACCCACCGATCCACAGTGCCAACAGGGCACGCCAGCCGCGCGCGGGCTGTGGCTGAGAGAAACACACAGCGGACTGAACCCACCGAGCCAATCTGAGACACTGGGTCTGAGCTCCATACCACGCCCCACCCCCCTAACCCTCCACCCACTGGAAGGACACCAAAGCAGAAGCAGGTGTTCAAGACCCGGGAAACCGTTTTTGCAAATCAACTGCCTCTCATCAGCTGTTTTATTCTTTCTTCTTCTTCTTCTTCTTCTTTTAAATATATTTTATTGATTTTTCACAGAAAGCAAGGGAGAATAGAGAGCTAGAAACATCGATGAGAGAGACATCGATCAGCTGCCTCCTGCACACTTCCCCCTGGGGATGTGCCCACAACCAAGGCGCATGCCCCTGACCGGAATCGAACCCGGAACTCCCCAGTCCACAGGCTGACACTCTATCCAGTGAGCCAAACCAGTTTTGGCATCAGCTGTTCTATTACATTTACTTCTGATAAGAACATGGTATCTATCGTCACAGGCCGGTCACGATGGTCGGAGTGTCTGCCATCTCCGTTCCTGTCCACCCTACACCCGGGAGGTAGGTCTCATTGTTCCCATTTTGTAGATGAAAAAACTGAAGCACGGGAATGAGGTGGCCCAAGGTCAGAAGACGGGTCAGAGCGACCCGGACTCAAATGCCATCTGGCTCCAGGGCCTGAGCTCCTATCCCCTCCGTTAAGCAACACCGTCTGCCGGTGCCCAGACCGGAGCTCAGCGCCACCCGCAGCTTCCCCTCTGGAAGGTCACCGACCGCTTCTGACCTTGCCCAGCAGCAAGCCCTGGCAGGAAGGAGGCTGTGTCTCCACAGCAGATCGGAAGCCGGCTGAAGCCACCGTGTTTGTTTACGGTTCACGGTCTGGGCAGCCCCGAGAGCAGGCCAGTTCCTCAAAGTCACAGGCCTCACTCGTCTGGGTCACAGGGAAGGGGCCCGGGAAGGAGTCTCCAGGGATAGAATGAAACATGGACTTTCAAGCCCCCAGGGAGAGCGGTCTTCCCATTTCCAAGGGACCAGAAACATGCCCTTCAGAGTGGACTGAACACAGGTCCACCGAAGCATTATGGGTTTAACATAATTTTATTGATTGCAGAGAGGAAGGGAGATGGGGAGAGAGAGGGGGAGGGAGCATCAATGATGAGAGAGAATCATCGATTGGCTGCTTCCTGTACGTTCTGCACTGGAGATCAAATCCACAACCGGGGCATGTGCCCTGACTGGAAAGCAAACTGTGACCTCCTGGTTCATAACTCTCTTTCTCCAAAAGTAAGACATCCCCTGAAAATAAGACCTACTTCCAGTTTTGCCCCTCGCTGTAATATAAGGCATTCCCCCTGATAATAAGAACTCCCAGATAATAAGGCATCTCCCTGAAAATAAGACCTCCCTGGAATAGAAGGCCCCCGAAGCTACCATAAGGCATCTAACTCCTGATTTAAAGAGACCTCAAACTGCCTGAACAGCTCCGGCTGCGCTGCGGCCAATCGGTGAGCCGGTCTGTGATGACAACGACTACCATACCGTAGACAGGTAATCAATTTCCTTTTATTTTTGTTCAACAATAAATGTGTACCGTATTCTTCTTCATGGAAAGATAAGACATCCCCTGAAAATAAGACCTAGCGCATCTTTGGGAGCAAAAATTAATATAAGACACCGTTTTATTTTCGGGGAAACAGGGTGGGTCGACACTCAACCGCTGAGCCACGTGGGCCACGGAAGCATGATTGGCCGTGGGCCCTGGGTCTGTTTGCTGGCCAGCGGAGCCTACAGACTTGGCAGAGGAGACGCGCCCTCCCTCTCCACCGAGCAGCCTGTTTGTTTTGATCGAGCACAGACTTCCCAGCGCTCAGGAGCCAAAGGCCAGCCTCGGGACAGACACTGCCACAAAGGAGAGAAGGTGAAGGTCACGTTTGGACGGCGGAAAAGGCTCCCGGGAAGAACGAGATGGCTTTCTCAGCACTTCCCTGGAAACCGGTGCAGACCGGAGAGCCTGGGAGTCAGAACGTCACACAGGACGCAGGCTCGAGCGTCTGTCTCCGCTGAACAGAGCCCGCTGAACAGAGCCCGCTGAACGGCCACAGGACCCGGCACTGACAGCTCAGACGCGTGGTCTAGCAGGGATCATTGCATCACCCCATCAGCACCCACTGGCCTGCAAACCGCTGTGTA
The DNA here is from genome assembly GCA_004026805.1 of Lasiurus borealis. NCBI lineage: Eukaryota > Metazoa > Chordata > Mammalia > Chiroptera > Vespertilionidae > Lasiurus > Lasiurus borealis. Next base: position 8,667 of record PVJN01036093.1, on the reverse strand, counting down.
ATCACCAGGAAACCCGCCCCCACCCCATCGTGGTACCAGTCCAGCAAAACGGTGGGGCAAAACCACACACCGAATGTGCTCATCTCTAAGCCTCACGTTTAAGTACGGAGCTTCTCAGGGTGCAAACCGTCCGGGCGTGGCCCGTGCCCGCCATCCCGGGTGATTCCGCCGTCTGGGGTGACTCTGCCCGGCCTGCGGCAGAGGAGAAAAGGAAAAGTCTAGACACCGCCAGCGGGAGCTTAACTGGCCATTATGGGAGCAATTACACTTCTGACACGTAGCATGCCTAAACCCTCGGCGGGGGACAGAGCCGTCCAGCGCTACCGTCTGGCAGCCGCCGGGAGTTTTCACGACGGGGAAATGCGCTCCGGACGGACATGTGCTACTTATTAAGACTGAGCTGCGCTCTCTCTCTCTGCGGCCCGGGGCGGAGGAAATGCCTTTTCAAAAGACACGCAGATGAAGGGAAAGGAACCTTCTCCCGGGTCACGCAGTCAGGCCTGGGAGCCGTGAACATCATCAGGGGGTCACAAAGCCGAAGGGGCTTCTCAGAGCCACCGTCTCCCGGAGGTCACGAGTTCAACTCCAGTGCCTCCAACGCCAGACGGCGGAGGCCCCCTGGGTGGCAGGATCTGAGGAGAGGGAGTCATGTGGGGCACAGGAGAAGGGAGTAGGGGTCCCGTGCTCCCCCAGGGGCTGGGGGCTGGCAGGAAACACGCCAAAGCCATGTCAGACCTGCAGCTGGACGCCACGGGCCGTAATTGAAGGCAGTTGAAACAAGCCGGAGGCGGAAAAGTGAAATCCCCTTCTCGAGTTACAAGGCAACAAACACCAAGGGAAGGTCGGCCGCAAAGGGTGAGGTCCCCACTGCCTCGGCCTGTTTTTCGGGGGGAGTGCGGCCTGGCGGAGCGGAAAGGACATTGGGGTGGTGTGAGGGCTGGGGGGACGCCTAGAAGGAACTGATGGTACTGTAGGCCAACAATACAGTGGTACCTCGAGATACGAGTAGGTGGGTCGTGTGCAGCCGGCCGATCCGAGTGATTACTCCTATCTCAACTGTTGCTCGTATTTCAAAGCAAAAATCGCTCGCTCGACGGCTCGTATCGCAAAAATCTCGTATGTTAGGGCACTCGTATCTCGAGGTACCGCTGTATCTTGAATGATCTCAGAACGCCACGAAGGATTACCACCACATCTGCCGGCTCATTCTGACTCCAGATGTTTACAATGGAAGTGGCCACGTGGCTCCCGGGGCGGAGGGACCAGTAGCCGGCAGCCGGCGAGCCGCAAGCAGCAGAGTTCTCCAAAGTGACGGCAGCAGCTGACGTGGCCTCCCCCGGGGACAACGGGGGATGGTCCCAAACCAGGTCCACAGCCGGGTCTGGAACGAGCCAGCGAGCGTAAAAGGCTTTGCACGGAGGGTTGACGCCGCTGAGGTCGCGAGCAGGTTGTGGCAGGGTGTCGGGCAGCTGAGGGCAGACACACATCACCCACCGCCCTGGCTGGATTTTTGCCCCAGTCCTTGGGAAAAAGACAAAAAACAAATCCGCTCCAGCACTGTCCCAGGCTCAGCTTCAGCGGACGCCTCGTCTAGTTCCCGGATGGCGGAGGGAGTCCAAGGGGTCCCTTCACCCTAGTGTTTGCTTGACATCTCACTGCTGACACAGATGCCTTCACCAAAGCTCGGAATCCGGCCGTGACCTCATCAGCTGGGCATCGTCCACACACTAAAAGGTTAAGGGATTGATTCCAAGTCAGGGCACATGCCCAGGTTGCCGGCTCAATCTCTGGTAGGGGGCATGCATGAGGTGCTGATGGATGTTATTATGCTCTTACGTTGATATATCTATCTCTCTCACCCTCTTCCCTTCCTCTCTTTCTAAAAATCAATATACTATTTTAAAAAAAAAGAAAGAAAGAACCCAACCTGTATCAAAAAGAACCAACGAACTGGAGAAAGTTCTGGAACCAGTGAGGAAAGAAGCAAGAAACTGGCGGTGTAGCCCAGTGTTGGCTCAGTGGATAGAGCGTCAGCCTGCGAACTGAAGGGTCCCGGGTTCGATTCCGGTCAAGGGCACATGACCAGGCTGTGGGCTCCATCCCCACTGTGGCTTGTGCAGGAGGCAGCTGGTCAATGGTTCTCTCTCATCGTTGATGTTTCTATCTCTCTCCCCCGCTCCCTTCCTCTCTGAAATCAATAAAAAATATTAAAAGAAAAGAAACTGGAGTTTGGCAATCTCCGAACGTGAAACAGAACGCTGAAGGGTGCGTGACAGGAATCTACACCTCGAAACTGAGGAGAGGGGAAGAGATGAAAGACGAGAGGCAAACACGTGCTTTTGTGTAACCTATGATTATACGCAACATAAACTGTTTCAATAATTACGCTAGGTGGTTTGGGCAGGAACGGGTGGATGATGACCAGCTTTTCCCACAGGCCAAGTTCAAGAGAGAGTACTGTCCTGGGAGCTCAGCTCGTTAGGTCGCTGTCCAGATACCCAGGCTGCGGGTTTGTTCCCCAGTGGGGCACTCACAAACATCAACCAGTGAACGCATAAACAAGGGAAATAATAAATATATTCTTTTAAAAAGAGAGTCCTGGCTGGTGTAGTTCAGTTGGTTGAGCATCATCCCAAGCACCCAGAGGTTACCAATTACAGGTCAGGGCACATGCCCCGGTTTCGGGCTCAACCCCCAGGAGGGAGCACACAGGAGGCAGCCAATCGATCGTTCTCTCTCATCAATATTTCTCTCTCTCCATCTCTCCCTTCCTCTCTCCCTGGAAATCAATAAAAAATATATTTTTAAAAAGAGGGAGAGCGATCTTGTGGTGAGTTTCAAAACTCCCCAAACCCTTCAAGGCACAGCTGACCCTGAGCACAGGAGGGCCCTGGAGTGCAGGGTCAGGCCAGCGAGGCGTTCCCCTTAAGGCATGCCCTTTAAGGCAGCGGTTCTCAACCTGTGGGTCTCGACCCCTTTGGGGGTCGAAGGACCCTTTCACAGGTGTCGCTCAAGACTTTGGGAAAATGCAGATATTTACATCACGATGCATCACAGTAGCAACATTTCATGGTCGGGGGTCACCACCCCATGAGGAACTGTATGCAAGGGTCTCGGACTTAGGAAGGTTGAGAACCACTGCCTTAAGGTGTACACCCTTGATGCCTCAACTTGCCTCAGCCACGTCCCATGCCCATACATCACCCACTTGGATAAGGAATGCTCATACCTTTTGTACAAAGCTCACACACACAGTAAAGGTGCTCGATTTTCATTTTAGGCCCATCCTTTTACTACGGGGTGGGGGGGGGGCGGAAGAGGGGGGGGACACGGGAGAGACGAACAAGCCACACTCTATCCAAAAGGCATACTCAGGCATCCTTAAATTTCTGGCCAAGAGCTTGGTGAACGGCTTGCTTTCCAGAGGCTGGCAGAGCCGGCTGCACCTGGCTGTGAGCTTCTGCTTTTTAAAAATATATATATATTTGTATTGATTTCAGAGAGGAAGGGAGAAAGAGAGAGAGAGAAACATCCGTGATGAGAAAGAATCATCGGTTGGCTGTCTCCTGCACACCTCACCCTGGGAAATCAAGCCACAACCCAGGCATGTGCCCTGGCCAGGAATCGAACCGTGACCTCCTGGTTCATAGGTCAATGCTCTACCACTGAGCCATGCCGGCCAGACAAGCTTTGTAATGAAGCCAGTATCTATAATATTTACTCTCCTGCTCCAGGAATGCAATGTGCTTAAAAATCGGGGTGGGGACAGGCAGAGAATTTTCTCTGCACATGTGAAGAATAGCAAAAAGCCTCCCAAATCCCAAAACATGTTAGAGCTGGAACAATCGAGGGTTTAAAAAAAAAAAAGTCAAATTTAATAGACCGTTTAAATTCCTAGTTGATGGTAATTAGAGAGTAAACACTATTTCTCTAAACCCTGCCAGACAGAACTTAATCCAATTTTGGTAATCAGTAATCTTCGCTTCTTTTTTTTTTTTTCCTCTCTCTCTCTCTCTCCCTCCCTCCCTTCTCCTCTAAATAAAATGCAAGAGTTGACCTACAAAGACCACGAACTGGCAACGCATAAGAAAAGAATATTTAAAAGAGAGTGATTGGGCAAATGTGAAAGGGGCAAGGCCAGTGAAAAGGAAAGCAGGTCTCAAGGGGCTCCCTAATTTATATGCCAAAGGAGGTCAAGGGGACTTCCTCCTCCCCCCACCCCCACCCCAACCCCACTATCTTCCCTCTGGGCCCCTCCTCTGGCAGGCCAGCGCCAGGGTCCTGCTCTGAGGTCCCGCTCTACAACGTGACAGCCATCCCCTGCCAGATCAGTGCTAGTAACTGCATAGTCGCACTTCCTACAAGGCCTCTCTCCTTCTTCCCAGGAATAACTGACTGTCCCTCAGTTCCCCCACCGTCCACCCACCTCCGGCCCCCTCATCTCAGAGCTCCTGCCCTGCTCTGGTCCTGACTTCCGATCCAGAAACTTCCACGGGAACCAGTAGGCCCTTCCTGAGTCCCTGGGACCCTGGGTTCTTCATGGAAGGCTTTCCAGGTTAGATGTCACAATGTCCTTTCTGGGAAGGACCAGGAGCTGAGGTCAATGGCTGTGTGACATTAACTCAAGTTGCAAACCTCTCTACACCTCCGCTTTCACATCTTAACGCAGAGAATAGACTATCTATCTGCTCAGGTTGTTGGGCGGCTCAAATAACATAACCGTGGCTGTTCCTGGCTCACAGTGTTTGCCCAATACATCGGTTAGCTCATTTAACTGGACAAGCTTCAGAGCAAACCTTAGATCCCCGGCCCTTAATAAACACGTGAATGGACTCAAGTTCACTTCCAATGCCCTAATCATCACCTCGCACCATCCTCGCTCCAATCTTCCTTACAGGCACCCAAGTGGAATCTCCCCTTGCAAAGCCGTGCCTTCAGCTTTAACCGGCCACCATTCTCTCTGTTGCCAGATTCCTAACCCCATCCCCCATACATAAAACCCCACAAAATGTTTGATTCCCAAATTTCAGCAACTGGGAGATTAAGTCTCGCTGGTTCTTTCTATAAGCTTTGCTCTTTTTAAAAAATATTTTATTGATTTTTTTACAGAGGAAGGAGAGGGATAGAGAGTTAGAAACATCGATGAGAGAGAGACATCCATCAGCTGCCTCCTGCACGCCCCCTACTGGGGATGTGCCTGCAACCAAGGTACATGCCCTTGACCAGAATTGAACCTGGACCTTTCAGTCCACAGGCCAGCGCTCTATCCACTGAGCCAAACCAGTTTTGGCTATAAGTTTTGCTCTTAACAAGCATTTGCATTCTGCATGCAGAGGCAACTCCAGGGAACAACTTTTTCATGACGGACATTGAACGCAGTAGGGAACCTGCAGAGGGTCTCAAACTCCATTTCTCCAATCAATCCTGTATTGACCTAGCTCTGCAAAAAGATGAAAGAAAAAGGGCTGCAACTCAAGAAAGATTCTGGCACGTTTTACCTTGCAAAGGGCAGGACACGGGGAAATGTGTACACATGCACACAAACCCTTGGGATAGAGAAATAATTAAGAAAGCCACCGAGTCCTTGCTAAAGTCAATTTTCTATTGAAAACTGGTTTAACTATTGCATATATGTCAGCAGTGAATAAAAAAAGATTATGTTATATAGGTCTGGATTGGCAGCATAAAGTTTTCACATAGCAGTGTAATAGCGTTCTAAAGACAAATATTAGGATCTTTTTTTCTCTTTAAATATGTTTTTATTGATTTTAGAGAGAGGGAGGGAGGGAGAGAGATCAATATGAGAGAAAAACATCCAGCTGTTTCCTGCACAACCCCCACCAGGGCTCCAGGCCTGAAACCCAGGCATATGCCCTGACCAGAAACCGAACCAGCAAGCTTTCAGGGCATGGAAGAACACCAACCAGCATTCTTTCAATAATTGAGCCATTCTGTGTGTTATGAGGCAGAAGGAAGGAAAGAAGAAAGGGAAGAAGGAAGGAAGGAAGGAAGGAAGGAAGGAAGGAAGGAAGGAAGGAAGGAAGGAAGCGAGCTAAGTGGTTAATCAACTATACATCTAATCAACAGCCGAGGAGCTGAAGGAGAGACAGTTCCAGCACAGGCTGGCACTGTAAACCCGGCGTAGCCAATCTGGAATCCATTCTCAACTCCATCTCGTGTGTGTGGGCCCTTGAACCATTTTAAAATGGGGAACATTTGTGTAATGTTTCAATACAGACTGTCATCACACTCTCGCCCATTGAAATATAGGTCCATACTCCTCTGGCTCTGAAAGACAAGAGGTCTCATTCAGAAGCAAATTCGTCTAAACCAGTGGTTCTCAACCTTCCTAAGGCCGGGACCCTTTAAAAATACAGCTCCTCTTGTGGTGGTGACCCCCAACCATAAAATTATTTTCTTTGCTACTTCCTAACAGTAATTTTGCTACTGTTGTGAATCGTAATGTAAATATCTGTGTTTTCTGATGGTCTTAGGCGAACCCTGTGATGGGGGTCGATGGACCCCCCAAAGGGGTCGCAACCCACAGGTTGAGAACCGCTGGTCTAAAAGGAGGCCTTGAGAAATAAGCCAGTTGGACAGCCTTATCTCGAACGCCTTTCTCTCTTCCACCACGAATGCTTCGGGCTGTCAGAAGCATCCCTCCAGCACTGAGAGGACCGTGGCTGGGGTCGGAAAACCCCAAAACACCTTTGGGGACGGACCAAACCTTGTCCCTCCCAGGCTCTCTGCCCAGCACCCGAGGTCAGATTCTGGGGCTCAATCAATCCTGCAGGCCGGCCAGGCCAGCGGCACGGTCCTGGGCCGCACGGGGAGCCTCACCCGCCCGCGAGCTAAATGTAAAACGCGGCTCAATGCGTGTCCGCCGGCTCCGTGTCCCCTCCTGCCTCGCTGGCCGCCGCCTGTGGTCAGCAACGGAGCTTTCTAGCCCAGAAGGAACCGTGGACGAGCGCGCAGCACGGGGACGTTTGGCTGCCAGGCAGGCCAGCGACATGTCCAGCCCGCACGGCAGGGTGGTCACTGCAGAGGCACCCAGAGGAGGGCAAATAAGGGGCCGTCTCCAAAGCCTGGCCCGTGCGCGCCCTGGGGCGGGAGAGGAGGGCAGAGGATGCAGGTCCCGGACTGCCTGGCTGCTTCGCCCGGGTCCCTGGAATGTGCGCGTCTCCTCGGGTCCCCAGCAGGGACGCTTTGGAGACTCCAGCCTGAAGCTCTGTCCGCGCGGGTCTGCAAAGCGACGAGCTGCCCAGCCGCCGCGGAGCGGAGCGCATCGCAGTTCAATGAAACCTCGCGCACCGCGGGGCCGCGGCGGCGGCGCCTGCAAACCCCGCTTTTCTGCTGCCGCCCGGCGCGCGGGGGAAGAGGCGGCGGCGTGTGACCGAGGGCAGGGCCCTGGCAAAGAGGGGGAAACCCCACTGCCGGCCCGGGAGGCACCCCAGAGCCGATTTCCGAGGCACCGATCCGCTCCGATCCGCTCCGGGGCGGCAGCGGCGGGGAAGCGGGCCGGGCGGCCGGGCGGGCGCGGGCTGCAGAGCGCCCCCTGGGCGCCGAGAGCGCGCGGCGCAGGCACAGCAGGCGCGGGGGGCGCAGCCTCGCCAAAGGGAGGGCCGGCGGGAAAGACGAAGCGAAAGGGGGAACCGCCAGCCCCGGCCGGGCGCCCCGCGGGCTACGCCCCGGCCCCCCAGCGGCGCGCGGGACACAGCGACAGCGCCCCGTGCCCTCCCCTCCTTTGCGCGCCTCCCTCCCCCCGGAAAACAAGGGGGCGGCGGGGAAAGAGGGGCTGCCGGGGGCGCAGAGTGTCCCCACGGGCCGACGGCGGATCAGAGAGACGAGCAAGCTTTCTTTTTCGGTCTCCGGGCTCAGCCTGGGTCCCACGATCGGCGGACGCGGGGCGCGCCTGCTCCCCGGCCCCGCCATCCTCCACGCCCGCCCGCAGCGTCTGATTGGAGGATCCCCCGCGGGTGGACCCCAAATGGGACGCTTTCCCCAAGTCCCCCTTTCCCTTGTGCCGGGAAAAAAAAATCTGTTCTCCATCCTGAGCCACCGCCGAGCCGCCACGGCCCCTCCCCGCGCCTTCCCCGCGCGCCCTCTGGGGTCCCCGGCGTGAGTCACTCCGCGGAGCCGTGCGCGCCCGCCCGCCGCCCGCCGCCCGCCGCCCGCCGCCTCCCCAGGCTCCGCGCGCGCGCGCCGCGCCGCGGAAAAAGTTTCCGGGCGTCCCGAGAAAGTCTCCTCCTCACCCGAGAGAAGTGACGGGTTTGGGGGGGCTGAACCCCGCCGCGCTCTGCCCAGCTCGCCTTCCTCCGTCCGCTCCCAGCTCGGCGCTCGCGGGGTCCCAGCCAGGAGTCCTCTCTCCAGCGCGAGTCAACAACCCGGGCGGCAGCGGAGCTGGTGACACGTTTCCCTCCTCTCTCATCTTACAGCCTCCTCCTCCTCCTCCCTCCTCCCCCCCCCCTCCTCCTCCTCCTCCTCCTCCTCTCCCCCCCCTCCTCCTCCCACTTTTCCTGTTCCGCGTGCATCGCTGCAGCTTTTCTCCGAGGGTCCCCACCTCCCTCCCTCCCTCCCTCCCTCCCTCCATCCCACTAATCCCTCCCCAGCAGCCACGCTCGCGCTGCCATGGACGGGAGGGGGGGCAGGGGGGTGCAGAAAGGGGAA
>PVJN01036092.1:0-22597 GCA_004026805.1 Lasiurus borealis | reverse complement strand
GCTGTGCAAGGAGCCGCAACCCTGTCTGTCCTCTGAGATCTCGGGGTCCCCGGGTAACCTGGCCCCCCGATGCCGTAGGGAAACCTTAAGACCTGGGTGTGAAGACCCCGGCAATCTCGGCTAGGCCCCTCGTTTTAGGGGTGCCGGGCTCAAAGACCTGGGGAGGCGGGGGAGAGGGGACTCGAAGCCCGGGAGTGGCTGCAGCATCCAACGCTGCCCATTCACTAGTCACGCGCATCCATTGATTCATCCGCCCAGTGTAACGTGTCTTCCTCCCGAGGAAATAGAGAAAATGTGTAAACGAACGGAAATTATTGGGGAATAAAAACAAGGCCAGTTGTCCTCGCGAGATCATTGCTATTTAACATCATAATTTACCCCGCTTAGAGGCCTTTTTATTTTTTCTTCCACATTTTTAAGATGGATCTACCTACACGTATTTTTTCCAAATTCCCGCTTGTACCAGAAATGGCTTTTTTCTTTTCTTTTTGTCCCTTCAGCTTTCTGCCTGAGATTTAAGGTCATTACATATTCTCCGAAGATATCTCATTAGAGAATATTTTAAGCATTACTCTTTGGTTGGGAATTTGGGTTGTCAGTTTTACACTTTTTAAAAAATAATTGTGTTCAATTGTTTCACATGTGTCGTAAATTTGTAGATGTGAAGTGATCGGGTGGACATTTTTTAAGGTCCATTTTATGGACATTTTTACCTCATGGTATATATTTTAAAATGGCCCTCCAAAAAAACCTAATAAACTCTTCTATCAATAAATAACGTGTTTCCTCGCATTAAAATCAGCACTGTTTACAAGTTTCATTATTTCTTTGCAATTTTCATAATTGAAAAACAAAAGTTCCTTTTACTTGATGTATGTATTTTTCTCTTGGTGAAGGCATTCAATGTTTTCTTGCAGATTTGTTAGACTTTTTGTAATACAAAGGACATGGATTTTTTTACTATCCAAGATTGCATTGCAATCTTTTCCAGTTTATTGTTTACCTTTCCCTTATATTTTTGCACCTAGTTTTCACTTTCATATATCCAACGTACCGATATTTTTTTATTTTATGGTTTCCTCTATTGCATATGTGCTCTTTTCTTTTTAAAAAAAAAATGCATTTTATTGATTTTTTACAGAGAGGAAGGAGAGGGATAGTTAGAAACATCAATTAGCTGCCTCTTGCACACCCCCTACTGGGGATGTGCCCACAACCAAGGTACTTACCCTTGACTGGAATTGAACTTGGGATCCTTCAGTCCGCAGGCTGACGCTCTATCCACTGAGTCAAACCAGTTTCAGCACCTATGTGCTCTTTTCAAATTGTTTTGTGTTTGTATTATTTTTTTTCCATTTACTTGTACACCATTTGTAATTTAGTTGGTCATTCCAATGGAAAAATCAAGTAAGCTTAAAGCCCATCACTCCTATTGAGCAATTAAGGCTGTAAGCTCTTTAATGCAATACTACCACAATTCCTAAGGTAAGTTCTGTTATAATCCCCATTCTTAAATACCAGGAAATTAAATTTTCGTAAGGTCATTGAGCAATTGGGTGGTGGAGCCTGAGTTAGACCTTGAATCTGGGCCCTGGAGCCGAAAGCCATTCTGCCAGTGGGTTTCTTGTACACTAGAAGGTGACACATGAGTGGAGACAGGGCAGGAATGGCGATCCCATATGCTCCTCCTTCCCATACCTCTTGTTAATTAGCAACCAGAAGCTCTCATCTCTAGTACATTGCAGGATGTTGACAGCTACCTAACTAGGCAATATAAAATTTTCAGCTCCATTATTATCCTGTGGGACCACCTTTGAATATGCAATCCGTCATTGACTGAAACATGGTCATCTCAGGACAAAATCTCAGTCCCTTCCCCGTTCTGACACCAATACGTTCCCTTAAGAATCCAGAGCTCTAGAGTCCAGGGTTCAATTCCGGCCCAGGACACATGCCCAAGTTTCCTGGCTTGATCCCCAGGAGGAGGTGTTGCAGAAGCAGCTGATCAATGATTCTCATTATTGATATTTCTCTCTCTCCCCCTCTACCTTCTTCTCTGAAATCCATAAACATACATTATAAAAAAAAGAGAGAGAGAGATCTAAAAGGAGAACACATCCACTTTACAATGAGCACCGTCTTCTTCCTCCACACACAAAAAGCACAGTCAACATAATCAGGTTGGAGAGCACTTTAATGGTCTACAAATTGATGCAGTTTTATTGCTAGGACATGTTAAATCACTTTATAGTAACAGTGAAACTTAGGATAATTTTATAGGAACAACATTGTGCATAACTTTATAGGAACAGTAAATTTCTGATTAAATTTGTAGAAAAGAAGAGACACCGAGGAAAATAATTTTCGCTGCACAGTTAACATTTTCATACTCCTGATGGGAAGTTCCCACATCTGTCCCGTTCTGGCTCAGAACAATAGATAGCCAATATATGTTGTTCATTTTTTTTTTTAATCTGTGAACTTCAAAAAGTTACTTCAAATAGGAACTGGGAAGTTAGGACTATCCGTGGCACAAAGGAGAGTACAAAGAATCTGGTTTCCTGGAAGACAGGGTCTCATTGACAACGGCACCAAGCCACCATGGTTTGGGGGGCAAGTCTCCACACATACTTTGCAAGCATATCGGCAGCCCTCACGGTTCTCACACTTTTACACACACATACACACACACACACACACACGGGAAGTGGCACACACAGGCGGCCTGCGAAGGATTGTGGGTAATTCTCAAGTTCTAACATTTCTGTGTTCCCTTTTGTAATCCAAGCCCAAGGAAACGAGGTGATGGCAGCCCTTGAAGGTGATGGGATCCCGTGACTATCGCTCCCCCCACCCAGGACTCAATGACATAACCTCAGGATTCGGCTGAAAGAGGCTGTCACACCAGCACTAATTGAGGAGCAAAGAAAGTCCGGTGGGGGCTGGGCAGGGGACAGTAGGCAGGGACAGGACTAAAGGCGCTGCCAGGGAGAGAGATGAATAAATCACTCTTTGCTCAGTGACAGATGGGAAGCATCAGAGACAGAGACTCCTGATAGAGCGGTGCCAACCTGGGGAACACGGCCTTTAGGCCACCCAGGCAGTTTTTGAAAGGCCCTGCCTGAGGAGGTGGGGGAGGGGCATGGGGAAGCAAAAAAATTTAAAAAATTAAAAAATTAAAGGGCAATGAGGCAAGGGAGAAAGCTGGCGCTGGGGGCTGGAATCAGGCCATAACTCTCTCCTCATTTAGCTAACGTCAAAGAGTTGTCTAGGGAACTTGGGAAAGGCTATTTGCTCCAACGTTTACAACCAACGCCTTCATCCCTGTCTACCAGGCGCTTGTTCTGGAAGTACAACCTCATTACAGGTCCACTTGGCTAGCAACGTCCAGAATGTTTAAAACAACCAGGTTGGCGAACATCTCCTGGTGGCTTAAGTGCAAAGGCCCGAGCAGGAGAGAGAGAAACGAGAGTCCTGCCCGGTATATACCCTCTCCAGGGGCGCGAATCACAAGAGAGGTTGCTGCTTGGGTTTCGACTGGGAATTCTCATTGTTCTTCAATAACAAAAAAAGGCCACATTGACAGCAAGCTCTGAATCACCCCAATAAAATCTATTTTAAAAATCTCACTTAAAAAAAAACAAACTGTAGCACAGATTTAACTAGTTTCCCAATTGGCAAACAAACGCCTCCCACGGCGGTCAGGGGCTCGCTGGCTGGATTCAAAAGTGGAACAAAAGTGAGTCCGCGAGGCCAGAAACATCCGTGGGTTGGCACAGACGGGCTGAGGGCTGAGGCGCATCGGCTGGCCCACAGCTAAACTGGATGAGTTGATGGGAAGAGAGGGGGTGCGACCCCAGGGGTCCCGGCCCCAGCCCCACTCACTCACAGGTTTTCAGGAGGCTGAGCCCATGGAAAGGAACCAATGACAGCACACATGAGGGAAGCTGGCCCAGGGGGGAAACCTGGGAGCCCCAAGATGGCTCCACTGACCATACACCTCGGCCCCAGGACCCCCGTTCCCGGCTCGGGGTGCCAGGTGAGGAGGCAGAGGGCAGACGCCAGCTGCCGTGCCCCGGCCTCGCTGGCCATGGTGAGATGACCCCAGTGCTCCAGCAACGAGGTTCCTGGGCCCTGTCCACAGGCTGAGAGGCAAATGCCAGCCAGCCTCTGACACACATGAATGTGTACATCCTCCCATTGCAATACCCAGGGCTCCTGACCTCCGGCCTCAGGACTGTGACAGAAGTTGCCTTGGAAACCTGCCAGGCTGTGGCCCCCAGGCCTCGCCACCCTCGGGAGCCAGCACAGTGAACTAAGGCAGGAGCACTCAGTCTCCCATCGATTCCCTGCTGGCCCTTGCTTAGTTAGGGTCCCAGGGCCCTGGCCCCGTGGAGTGAGGCCGGCATGATGCTGGATGCCCCTAAGGCACCAGAGAGTGTGTCTGAGCCCACAGCGAGGGTCCACTCCCTCCTTGGACCTGCGATTTGGGGGTGCTCGTGTCTGTGAGGTATTCTGTGTGTGTGGAAGACTGAAAGTGGAGGGAAAACGTTAAAAAAGAAAAAAAGAGAGACAAAAGCACTGTACCTAATACCGGTTTCTTCCAATGTAATAATGCCAGCGCCAGGAGTGGGGCCAGAGAGAAACCCGTGAACGGACTATGTAATAACTTATCCTCAGGCGCGCCCTCCACGGGCTGAGGCCTCACACACACAGACTAACACTCCACCAGGACGGGGGGCTGGCTCTGGGGACGCAGGACCCCCGGAAGCCCGGCCGGACCTGAGCTGAACGGGCGCGTGGGGTCCTGAGACCTGCTTTGCAGAAGCGACTCCCAAGTCATAGACCCTGGAGAGCGCCGGAGGCGGGGAGGGGGCAAACGGTGGGCAAAGAGGCCTGGTGCCCGCACCAAGCTCCTTGTCCCAGGGCACTCCGCTAGGCAAGCGCGGGGCAGGGAAGGCAGATCTGCGGGGACACACAGAATGCAGGCAGGGGGCAGGGGAGAGGGGACAGGAGGGCGCCCCGGCTCGCTTATCTCGGCATGGGCTCTGGATGAGCTAGAAAATGCTCCCCAACATGCAGGGCGCGGGCTGGGGCTTCCCTCTCGCCGTTAACGCCATGACAAGGTGCAGCCCTTCCACCGAGGGAGGCTCTGGGGCGGGGGGGAGCCCTAAGTCACTCTGCGCGCGCGTGCAGAGGGGGGGGCGTGGGGTGCAGTATTTCCCTGGAGGGAGAGGAAGGGTTAAATGCATCCGCAGCTGGAACCCTTCGCCCAAGATCTTACAAAAGACGCTCCGAGCACCCGGTACCCGCTGAAGTGAGCCGGTCCCGGCGTCTCCCTGAGCAACGAGGCAAGCGTGGCGGCGAGAGAGGCCGCTGGGAACACACACACGCCAGACCGGGAGGGGCGAAAGCCAAGGGCCCCACGCATGCGCGCAGGCACTCGCGGGCCACGCCCCCTCCCCCACGCCCCTCCCAGAACCAACAGGCGGACTAGTTCGTCCTTTGTACCCGGGCCTCCCCCGCCCCGCGGTCCGGAGGCTCGGGGCTAGAAGTGGTGCGGGTGCAGGGCTGCGGGCGGGTGCAGGGCGGCGGGCGAGGGCCCTTTCTCCAGCCGCTGGACGTGGCAGGGCTGGCAGAAGAGATGGTCCTCCAGCGGGTAGCAGCGGTGCCCGTCCTCGTCGTTGAGCTCCAGGCCGCAGTCCTGGGAGAGGCAGACAAGACCGTGGCGGCCTGGCAGGAGGGCGGCCCAAGGCCAGCGCCCCGGGAGCCAGCGGCGTGGCTCGCTGGGGAGGGGAAGGGGGGTAGGGGGGTGGGGGGGAGGGTGGCGAGCGCAGAACCCCAGCCCCCTCCCCGGGGAGCGTCTGGGCCACCGGCCACATGTTTCCCCTCCCGCACTTGAAATGGGGGGCTGGTGGCAAATGGGATGGGATGTCAGTGTAAACACAAGCCAGGTTTCTAAAACTTGGGGGGAGAGGAGGGAATAAAATGGCTCATGAAGCCAAAACCGGTTTGGCTCAGTGGATAGAGCATCGGCCTGCGGACTGAAAGGTCCCAGGTTCGATTCCCATCAAGGGCATGTACCTTGCTTACAGGCACATCCCCAGTAAGGGGCGTGCAGGAGGCGGCTGATCAATATGTCTCTCTCTCATTGATGTTTTTAACTCTCGATCCCTCTCCCTCTCTGTAAAAAAAAATCAATGAAATATATTTTTTTAAAAAATGGCTCATGAAAAATGTTCTATAGTGACCACATGTTGAAATGGTAACCCTCTGGATAGAATGGGCTGAATACATTTTATCAGAAAAGTCGATCCCGGCTATTGCTTCTACCTTTCTGATGCGGCTACCAGGACCTGAATTTGTGGCTCCCGATTTCCACCGCACAGTGCTGGTCTGGTTGTGGGCAGCTTCACTTTGCCCCCAGCGCCTGGGGCACCACGGACAAGTCCCACCTCTTTACTTCCTCAGGCCGGAGGTGGCGGTGGGATGGAGCTGTCCGGACCCACACCCCTGTTCCCCTGACCCCCTGCGTTACAAAGTAAGTCTCCTCTCCTTCCACTTAGTTGTGGTGGGAAGACCTCGGGCTCTTCCAGCGATCGCACCCTTCACAAAGGTGGAGAGGGGCGACACCTGGCTGGCCTAACGGTCCTCAGCACCCCTGGCTCCTTCAGCCTAGGGGTGATACAAGGGTAGGGAAGGTGCAGATGACCCCCTCCCCACCTTCACACCTATCAGCCACATCCCTGTTTCCCAGGGGGGCCAGGTGGGGGTGAAATTTCTTCATGATTTCCAGGGCTCGGCTGAGAATGAGGCTCCTGGCACATGTAACAGCCTACACAAGCATGTCCAACTCACAGTCAGTCGGCCGCATGTTTGGCATGCTGGGTACATGTTTGGCATGCTGGATACATGTTTGACATGCTGGGTACATGTTTGACTGCTTGGTACAAGCTGGAGGGAGGGGAGAGGGTCTATTCCCCACATCGCACACATGCCTGAAGACGTGGCCCACAAACAGCACCTGAACCCACATGCCCCATGCTCCGCCCACTCCACAGCTTCAGGCGGGGCAGCTGCCACGGGCTCAGGCCTTAGAGAAAATGTAAAGGCCTTCATGCCCCAAACCTCTGCAGCCTCTCCGACCTCTCCTCTCCGCGAGGCCCCTAGAACAAGCTCCATCCCATTTCCTCCATCCCCGGGCCCAAACCTAACCACCGCCACCTGCCACAGTCACCGGGCGGGCTCTCTCTTGGGCTGCTAAGCAGGTGTTGGGGGCCTGGGCGGGGGAGGCCTACCTCGCAGTGGTAACACTCAACGTGGTAATCTCGGTCCATGGACACGACGCGGATGGTCTCATCTGAGCCCTGGACCGAGAAAAAGCGAGAACAAGAAGTTGGGGGCCCACTGGGTTCCACAGGCAAGGGTGTGTGTGTGGGGGGGGGGGGTCTGAGTAACAGGCAGGCGGCCTTCGGAGAAGATACAAACATGGGGGGAGGGGGAAGGACCTATTGACTTATGGGAAATGGAGGGACAGGAGACCCGCCCTCTGGGATGTCGTCCACACTGAAAAAGCCACCTCAGCATCCAGCCTGCCCCAACAGCAGGACAAGACAGGGCACAAGCAGGGCACCGGGCTGGGGAAGCTGGCGAAAGGGCAAGGGGCTCCTGAGGGAGGACACGCAGGACGGAGCCCGGAGAGGACCCCGCGAGAAATGCCTGTCGTGGGCGACCCGGGTCTGAGGGGCGTCTCACCTCAGGTGGAAGGATGGGGAGCCCGCAGGCTGCACACTTGGGGGCCAGCACCCTGTGGGGAGAGCAGAGGAGCTGTGAGTTGCAGGCTGTGTTTCCCGAGGGCAAGGCCCAGGGGTCCTGGGAGCCCTCCTCCCGGCCAGGCCCGGCCCTGTCCCCGCCAGCCCTGGACAGAGGCCTTGGCCTCATGCTTCGGGGTCCCTCCCCAGCGCTAACGAGCACAGCTGTCCCCTCTCTACTCGGAACAGAGACTGACTGTCTGTCTTCTCCCCTGGAGGAGCCTGGCACCGGCCCGAGGTGGAGGCCAGCTGAACCGGCACCTTCTAAGTTAGCCAGGCTGGAGTCACAGGGCCTGGAGCAGTGGTTCTCAACGTTCCTAATGCCGCGACCCTTTAATACAGTTCCTCATGTGATGGTGACCCCCAACCATACTTCATAACTGTAATTTTGCTATTGTTATGGATTATAATGTAAATACCTGTGTTTTCCGATGGTCTTAGGCGACCCCTGTGAAAGGGTCGTTCGACCCCCAAAGGGGTCGCGACCCACAGGTTGAGAACCGCTGGCCTGGAGGATGTGACCTGTTTTTTTGTTTTGTTTTGTTTTGTTTTCCCAGTAAACGTAATTCTTTAATCAGTTCCCGTCTACACAGACATCACACAGCTCCGAGGCCCCTGCTCCACCCTGCAAACCATTAGGCCCGTGCCAGGCTGTGGGCGGATGGACAAGCCGCCTGTCGGCCCGCCCCGGCAAGTGTGCGCCGTCACCGCCGCGGGGCTCCCGCGTGCGGCTCCGGCCCGCTTACTTGTGGTAATCGCGGACACAGTAGATCTTGTTCTCCGAGTCCACGGTGAAGGGCACCCCGTCCAAGCACTCGTTACAGATGACGCAACGGAAGCAGCCCGGGTGGTAGGACTTCCCCAGGGCCTGCAGGATCTGGGGACGCAAAGGAGCAGGCCGGGACTCAGCAGATGCCGGGGAGGAAGGGAGAGCATCGGACGGAGGGACCGTGTGGACCATCACGCCATGCGAGGCACACGCACCAAGCTTCACGTGGACCACGGCACAGTCAAGAGGCGACGGGGCAGGAAAGCGAATGCAGACACGTGTCTAAGCAGGAGGAGGCCGAACGGGACCTTCCTCCCGAATGCATAAAAACCCCGGGAAGGCCGAAACCGGTGTGCTCAGTGGATAGAGCGTCAGCCTGCAGACTGAAATGTCCCAGGTTCGATTCCGGTCAAGGGCATGGACCTTGGTTGCGGGCACATCCCCAGTGGGGGACATGCAGGAGGCAGCTGATTGATGTCTCTCTCTCATCGATGTTTCTCTCTATCCTTCTCCCTTCCTCTCTGTAAAAAATCAAATATATTAAAAATTTTAAGAAAAAACAAAAAAAACCCAGGAGGGAATTTCAATGGCTCCCCACCAGAAAGCCTGACGGTTCTTAGTAGAAAATGATGCATAGTAGGACCACAAAAGGATCCATCCTGATTTGGGTGTGAGCAGCCAGTAGGTGCAAAGGTTGAAGGAAATTCCCCATGACAATGCAGGGCTCGGAGAAAACCTCCAACTCCTTCTTAAGCGGCTTTGACTCTGAGGCATGATAAGCCGAGACTCAGCCGATTATCTGAAATCCAAGTGCAAGCAAAGCCTCTTTGTTGTTGTTGTTAAGCACAGGGAAGAGAAAGCCCCACAAATCTCCTTCCTCTCGGGGTGCCTGACCCGATGTGACACCTGGACCTGGGAGAGGCCACCCTGAAGCCGGGACAGGGCTGAGACGCGTGGGGAGAGAAGAGCCGGATGGAGCGTCCTTGGTGACTGCGGCATGTCACCAGATTCACCCGCTGTGGATCTGCCCACCTCCACACTCTTGCTCGGTGAGAGAGTGCATTTTTCCCGTTAGGTCGGTGGTGCTCAGAGTATAATCCCTGGACCAGCGGGAATGAGTAGTGATGTCCAGCAAAGAAAAGCCTACGAGTGCTCACAACTCTATTCCCAAGTGGCCCCAAGTGGGAAGCACCCAAACCCCACCAGCAGGAGAATGGGTAAGCAAACTGCCATATCCCTGCCATGGCCTTTTGCTTAGCAAGGAAAACAAATGAACTGCCAACACAGGTAACCACCAATGCATGAATCTCAAAGACATCTTCCTGCCGAAACCGGGTTGGCTCAGTGGATAGAGCATCGGCCTGCGGACTGAAAGGTCCCAGGTTCGATTCTGGTCAAGGCCACGTACTTTGATTGCGGGCACATCCCCAGTAGGGGGTGTGCAGGAGGCAACTGATGGATGTTTCTCTCTCATCGAGGTTTCTAGCTCTCTATCCCTCTCTCTTCCTCTCTGTAAAAAAAAAATCAATAATATATATTAAAAAAAAAACAACAAAAAAAAAACAGCCGAAACCAGTTTGGCTCAGTGGATGGAGCATTGGCCTATGGACTGAAAGGACCCGTGTTCGATTCTGGTCAAGGGCATATACCATGGTTGCAGGCACATCCCCTGTAGGGGGCGTGCAGGAGGCAGCTGATCGATGTCTCTCTCTCATCGATGTTCCTAACTCTCTATCCCTCTCCCTTCCTCTCTGCAAAAAAACAATAAAATATATTTTAAAAAAAAAACAGGGCGCACTGCATGGGACCTGCTGTCCATAAAGCCAGATGTTGATGGAAACTGCAACCGCCAGTCGAGCTCGGAAACACAGTTAGCGCCTCTGTCCTCTGCAGGCCGCCCCCTCTCTTCTCACCGCGCTCTCCTCTGGCTTGGCTGCCCCTACTCACCATGTCCATGATCAGGTGGCCACATAGAAAACACCGGTCAGCTGACTGCTGGAAGCCAGAGTACTGCCGAGCAGAGAGAAGAGGGAGTTAACCCAGGCGGAGGGGGGGGGGGTAGGGAGAAAGAGGGGCATGGGGGCAGCCTCTCCCCGGCCAGCCAGGAGGACAGCCATGACGGCCTCCAAGGCATGTGTCACTCTTTCCGGCATCTGTCATCTCCCCAAGGACAACACAGCTGGGCGATGGATGACTCATGGAGTCATTTCTGCCACCAAAGCCACGGCCTATACCCGTACCGCTGGCCCTAGGAAGTGCACCCGGGTACCCCTGGCCTGGCAGAGGGGCCTGACTCCCACTGGGGGGTTCTAAGCGGAGTTTCCAGGCATCACCTACAAACTCTAAAAAAATGCAAATGATTAGGCTACGGCCCAAGTGGAAACTCAGAGGGGTGGGGCCCGGAACCCGTGTTTCCGCCAGCCCTTCGGAGGATTCTGCTGCGTGTTCAAGTTCGAGATCGCCACTCCCACGACTCTTAAAACAGTTCTGCAGCCTACATGCTAACTGTTTCTCCAAGGGGAAGCTCAGAGAGGTTACGTGACCTTCTCAAGGTCACACAGCCTCTCAGGGGTAAGGACAGGATTCAAATTCAAGTCTGTTTCTGGTTAAAAAGCCAATGCCTTTGACAGTTAGCTTCAAAGAAACTCGGTCAGTATTATTTACCTTACACACACACACACACAAACACACACACACAAACACACACACACACACACACAGCAGGAGTCTTAAATGAGGAACTCTCTTCAGAAAACATACGAGATACCACACACTGGGCGAGAGTTGAGTTGAGATATTGCAAATACTACTTCCTGGGGGAAATGTAATGGGAAAGAAGGCGGGGGAGAAAAAGGGAAACTTTCTGCAACTCTCCACCCGTTGTGGTTTCTCTGTCTGGCACCTTCTCCCGTCCACGGTTAACAACAGTTCTGGTCAAAACCGGTTTGGCTCAGTGGACAGAGGGTCAGCCTTAGGACTGAAAGGTCCTAGGTTGCATTCCGGTCAAGGGGCATGTATCTTGGTTACGGGCACATCCCCAGTAGGGGGCGTGCAGGAGGCGGCTGATGGATGTCTCTCATCGATGTTTCTAACTCTCTCTCCCTCTCCCTCTCTGTAAAAAACCGGTAAAATATATTTTTAAAAAAACAACAAAACAAAAACCAGTTCTGTATTTTCCCTGGGGACCCCACCATTCCTGTAGGGCTGACCCCATACTGTGTTCCAAAGTGGGGCCCAGACTCGGCCTCAGCCAATCAGAGCCTCGCATTCCGCCAGCACCAATGGCTTTGCCCAAGGATGGCCATGAGACCCAACCAGAGCCATGGAGACTCCAGGGATGTCTGTCCAGGGTCCGAACCAACGCGGGACCCATCAGGCCATCGCTCAGGGCCCACGCAAGTCCGACGCTCAGACAGTGAGAGTGAGAGGCGGGCCAGAAAGAGGAAATGACTCCGGAGGCCGTGCTGGAGTGGATTTCCTTTCGGCCTAAGCCAGCTCAGCTGTGCGTGTCTGTGCGGGGCAAACGTGAGTCACATGCATCCATCCATCCACACAGAGAGGCGTGCCCGGCCCGCTCCGGGTCTGAGTCCCATCCCTGAAACCCTGGAACGCAGGCTCGGTTCAGCTCCCTCTCGGGCCGCACGCTCCGCTCAGCACTGAGCTTGGAGCTCAAGGCCTGAAGGTGGAGAAACTCATCCCACCTTTTCTACAGTCTAGAGCAGCTGTTCTCAACCTGTGGGTCGCGACCCCTTTGGGGGTCAAACGACCCTTTCACAGGGGTCGCCTAAGACCATCAGAAAATGCAGATATTTACATCACGATGCATAACAGTAGCAAAATGTCATGGTTGGGGGTCACCACCTCATGAGGAACTGTATGCAAGGGTCGAGGCCTTAGGAAGGTTGAGAACCACTGGTCTAGAGGGAAAGGCTTGGAAACGGAAATGATGCTATGTGCTGTCTGCCAAGGCGGGGGGCTGCATGGAGGAGGCAAGCCCGTGTGCAGGCAGGAGGGACCAGGAAGGCTGCGGGAGTTACCAGGCACAGAAAGGGTGAAGACACTCCAAGCAGAGGAGACGCACAAGCTGAGGCAGGAGGGAGGCGGGCGGGCGGGGGGCGGACGGGCGTGCAGAGAATGAGTCACGGGCTGGGAGAGGCGGGCTCCTGACACGAGAGCTTCTCTGCACAGCCGGGAACCCCGGGGGTGCGCTCGCAGGCAGAGAGTGTGGAGGAGGGCACCCGGCCCTCCGGGCTGGGCCCCGCTGCCATGGCCAGCTCAGCAGGCGCAGGCCGGGCCTGGTGGCACGAGGCTCAGTGCGTGGCTGCATTGGGACCGGCGGGAGGGAGGAGGGGACAGGAGTAACCTAGGATACAGTTCTCCCAGAGGAGGACCCAAGGCGAGGTGATGTTTCTGTTTCTGCAACTGGAGGGGGAGGAGGTGGGGCAGCCCCGGACTGTCCTGTGGGCGGTGGGATAGAGGCAGCTGGCCTCCGAGGTGCCAGGGCTGCACATGGAGGGACGATCCATGCTGGGGGGGGTGGGGAGAGGCGGGGAGGCGGGGAGGCTGGATCCGTGGAGAACAGTCAGAGTGAGATGTGAGGAAGGCCTGCATCCCAGTCTGGGGTGTTTTTTGGAAAGAGGGGTGCAGCAGGCAGAAGGGGGCCAAGGCAGAGGTGGGCGAAGCAATAAGAGGACAGGCCGAGTGACCCTCAAGTCCCTTCAAAGCACAAAGCTCGGCGGCCTGTCATCTGCCTCGGCCACGGCCACCCCACGCACCTCCAGAGGGATGGTCAGGACCCCTTTTGGGAGGAGGGCGGACCCCCTCCTCTCCTGGCCGGGCCCCCCCTCCCCCCGACGTGTTGTCCCTCGACTCTGCTCAGGGATGTGGGGAGGGAGGCTTGGGGATCAAACTCACCAGGAAGTCTTCCTCACAAAACACTTTGCCGTTGACGAAATAGAAGGCTTTTCCTCTCAGCTTCCGGCCTAGGGAAAAAATTCAAATTAAAATAATGGCCTAGGCTGCGCCAGGCCGGCGGCCGTTAGCGAGAACAGCACCAGTGACCACACTGGCTGGCAGGCAGGCAGCCCCCACGCCACGAGGGTGTTCGTTTGTTTGTTTGTTTTTTAATATATTTTATTGATTTTTTACAGAGAGGAAGGGAGAGAGATAGAAAGTCAGAGACATCAATGAGAGAGACACATCAATCAGCCGCCTCCCTGCACACCCCACTGTGGAGATGTGCCCGCAAGCAAGGTACATGCCCCCGACGGAATCGAACCTGAGACCTTTCAGTTCTCAAGCCGACGCTCTATCCACTGAGCCAAACCGGTCCCGGCTAACTTAAATCTTGGTTGTTGAAAGTATTACATATCCTCCCCACCCCCATTGACGCCTTCTTGATTGGAGCAGGGTTTTGAGAGAAAATCTGGTATTAAATATTCATAGAATTTAGAAAGTCCAGATGATTTTGACCCCAAAATTCTACTTCAAGACAAAATAGAGTCCAATTATTTATTTATTTTCTTATATTTTATTGATTTTTTACAGAGAGGAAGGGAGAGGGATAGAGTTAGAAGCATTGATGAGAAAAATCGACCAGCTGTCTCCTGCACGCCCCCTACTGGCCATGTGCCCACAACCAAGGTACATGCCCTTGACCGGAATTGAACCTGGGATCTTTTAGTCCGCAGGCCGACACTCTATCCACTGAGCCAAACCGGTTTTGGCAGAGTCCAATTGTTTAAAGGCTCTTCATCCCGCCATCATTTATAATGTGTGAGAAATGAGCAGACCCTATTCCTATAAAATGAACGGCAGCATTCATCCTAGTAGACAGCCATAAAAAGGGTTGTTTTCAAAAAGAGATTTAAGGATCCCGCGACATCCTTAAAATTCTTTAAAAGGGGAGGGAGGGATAAAAGTGAGTGTGAGTGTGTGTGTACACGCATGGACATATAAACTCACACACCTATGGTTGCAAAATTCCACGTGTGCTCATATACACTTCAGATGCAGACCAGATGCTAATATGCGAGCTCCCCTCAGAGTGAGTCACCCTCACTTCCAGAGGCTCCTAGAACCTTCGCAAGTATTTCCCGACTCTGCTAAACTAGGGTAACGAGATGAGTGCTTACAGCTCAGAGGTTTCAGAGTTCACTAGCAGAACCTCCTGGCAGCCTTGGAGGTTACGTTTAATTAGTTTTCTTCATTCTAGGATTTCCCACGGGCGGGAAAGGAGGGGGGCTGCAGCTGCCGGTGAGGCCACTAGAGGGAGCCGGAGGCCGCCTGAAACACGCACAGGCTGGGCTACACAGCTGAGGCTTCGGACCCACCCAGCTCTGCACCCAGGGGTCCGCCCAGGCAGTTCTCAGTAGGAGTCTGAGACCCGGAATCAGAGCTGGGAATTCCTTTTTGTTTGTTTGTTTGTTTTAATAGAGGCCGGATTCCCTCGGTTGCAAAAGTCATCCAGGAAGATCACTAAGCACGCAACCCTCTCACAGTCTAAGAAATGCAAATTAAACAAGAGCCTTTTCACTTTTGATATTAACAAAGACTTTTTTTTTAAGCGATCCCAAGTCATTTGTGACTGCAGTCACGGCATATTTTTGTAAGCTACTGATGGGAGTGTAAAACGATAATCGCTCTTTGGAAAGGAAATTTTGAAGTGTTTATCTTTGATTCAGTGGGGCAGTCTGGAGCTTCGCTTAGGGAAGGAACCTGACATGGGAATAAATATTTACTTCGACCTAAATTGACAGCCTTAGGGAAGGACTACATGAAACAGGGTGCATCTAAACGTGAAAACATTATGTAGTTATTTAAAATACCATTTGCTGAAGTGTTTTAGTGACACTGGAGAAGGCTTAGACTTATAGAAAATACGCAAATACATTAGTAAGTGAAAAAAGCAAGCTGACAACTGTATTTATAGTACAACTGCAGTTCAGTAACTTACACACACACACATACACCACTGATATGCAAGAGAAAAAACTGGAAGATCGCACACTAAAACTAGTAGTGGTTACTACCGGAAGCTAGCGTTACAGAGAAATTTCACTTTCAATTTCATAAATTTAAAAAACACACACACAACTTATCTACTATTATATAGCATTGGGAGGTTGTAATGAAGGGAAGTTTCACTTACCACTTCATACATTTCAATATTTGAAACTTTTTTGTAGTATCAGGTCCACAGGTAGATGAAAGGAGAAACTTTACTTTTTTAAATATATTATATTGATTTTTTTACAGAGAGGAAGGGAGAGGGATAGAGTCAGAAACATCAATGAGAGAGAAACATCATCAGCTGTCTCCTGCATGCAACCAAAATACATGCCCTTGACCAGAATCGAACCTGGGACCTTTCAGTCCGCAGACAGACGCTCTATCCACTGAGCCAAACCGGTTTCGGCCTAAAACATTTTTAACTTAAAAAACACCATAATGTAATAGTATGAAAAATAAATTAAAAAAATAAAGATTTAAAGATTGTGTATTTCAACTATGGAAAGAAGAAATTCAAAGAAAAAAGACTGGAAAAGAAATCTGCCCAGGAGGGCGGTGCCTGTGTGTGTGGACATAATGGGGTCTGATTTGTTTGCTTCTTTATACTTTCCTACACATCCCCAAACTTTTAATAACAAGCAGGTGTCACGTTGATCATTTAAAAAACTGCCGCTCTGGCTTAACAAAGCCTCTCGCTGCCAGTGCCCGGGGCTAAAAAATCCCAAATCCAAGGCCAGGGAAGGGGCCTAGAGGCTGCTCCTGGGTTTCCTTTATTTAAAAAAAAAAAACACACACACACACACACACACAAAAAAAAACTGAGGTCTGGCTAACATGGCTCAGTGGTTGAGCATCAACCTATGAACAAGATCACGATTTGATTAGGGTGTATGCCTGGGTTGCGGGCTCCATCCCCAGTGTGGGGCATGCAGGAGGCAGCCGACCAATGATTCTCTCTCACCATTGATGTTTCTAGCTCGCTCTCTCTCCCTTCTTCTCGGAAATCAATAAAAATATTTAAAAACAAACAAACAAACAAACAAAAAAACACTGAGGCCTGGCAGGCGTGTCTCCGTGGTTGAGCATCAACCTATGAACCAGGTTACGGTTTGATTCCCAATCAAGGCACGTGCCTGGCTTGTCAATCCCCAGTAGGGGGCGTGCCAGAGGCCACCAATCAATGGTTCTCTTGTTCCTTTTTCTCTTTCTCCCTCTCCCCACTTCCTTTCGGAAGTTAATAAAAATACATTTTTTTAAAATGGAGGACTCCCCCACAGACCTGAGAGTAGACCTGGGCCTGCTCCAGGTTTTCCTTCAGTTTTAAAAAACCGCCGAAGTTTTGACACGAGTCCCACATAGAAATTTTTTAGTCTGTCTTTTGTCCGTGGGAGAGAAAAGCTCACAGCTGTTGGCTGCCTTCTGGGTCCCAAGTACTGCATTTAGAACTTGCGTATAGTATTAAAAATAGTTTTTCAAATGTTTAAAAACACTGTCACAGGTTGCTGACTCATTAGCGCCCCTTTCTATCCCAGTCCCTCTGTGTGTGTCTCTTAACGAAGTCCTCATGTCGCTCCCTGTCACCATCATCTCGGGGTTTCAGTGTGGAAAGGGCTCCCCAGAGAAGGAGGGCCCCTTCCCCTCCACGGAATTGTCAGGATAATGGAGATACTGCATAGGTAAAGTGCCCAGTAAATAGAAAGTACTTCCCAGTGAACATGCTCTTCAGATCCCCTGGATGCTCACCACGGGGCCCTGCTCTCTATTACAGATCTCCGGGATCAGGATCTCTGCGGGGGAGCCGGCATCGGCATCGTAAGAGGCTCTCGTGGCTGTGACTGAGCACGGTAGAGGGGGAGGACCACGGATGCGGGGGGAAGTGTACGCTGCAGGCCACCTAGGACACATGGCACTGCCTCGGAGCAACACAAGGAGGCGGGAACTGATGGTTCTTGGGAATCCAATGGAAATGACCCTCCAGGATCGACCTAACTCTCTGGGTTTGCCTTCCTCTTCATAAAAACATAACGCTCAGCCCTGGCCGGTTTGGCTCAGTGGATAGAGCGTCGGCCTGCGGACTGAAGGGCCCGGTTCGATTCCGGTCAAGGGCATGTACCTTGGTTGTGGGCACATCCCCAGTAGGTGTGCAGGAGGTGGCTGATCAATATTTCTCTCCCATCAATGTTTCTAACTCTCTATCCCTCTTCCTTTCTCTCTGTAAAAAATCAATAAAATATTAAAAAAAAAAACAAAAACATAATGCTTATGAGTTCAACACTGTCATCTGCGGTTGGTAGATTCCGAGGCTCAGAGGGGCGCCCGGGGAGGGAGTGGGCAGGATGGGACCCTGGGTTTGCATGACTCTGAGCGCACGTGGGTGGCACGGTGCCGTGAGACCCCCTTGTTGAGTGCACACTTGGACGTGGAATCCAGGGCAGCTCTCCCTACCCGGGAAGGGAGAAGAAAATGTTCTCTGTGAAGCACTTTCTATTTACTGGGCACTTTACCTACGCAGTATCTCCATTATCCTGGCAATTCAGTGAAAGTCTCTTGCGATGGCACACGTGTGGGTACCACTTGTTGGGACCACAGGCACGTGGAGGGGAAGGCCGTCAGGCAGAGAGCAGCAGGCAACCTCGCCTTGAGAAGCAGGAAGGAGGCAGAGGGGCAGGACTCACTCCAGATCCGGCCGTGGCACCGGCACCCACTAACCGGAGATTCCTGGCCTCCCTGCCCCTGTCCAGGCGGCACTCCAGGCACGTGCAGGACCCAGACCCACGCTCACGGACACACCAGCTAGAGCAGCCGACCACCACTAGGGGGCCCCAAAGCACGGCCGGGACCAGGCCTTTTCTTATGGGTAAGGAGACTGTTTAGCAGTTATTGGCACTGTCCCATTGGCCACCTGCGGCTAAATTTACACTTTCGTTAAAGTGAGACAGAATAAAACGTCAACTTCTCAGTCACAACAGCCACATTGCAAATGCTCAGCGGCCACAGATGCCCACGGCTGCCACAGGGGACCAGGTGAGTCCAGAGTTCGGAGAAGCAGCCGAAGACCTGGAGGCCAATGCCAGGCGAGAGGGGCGGACGGAGAGGCGGCGGCAGGGCCTCGGACACGTTGCCGGCCGCTGGCTTCAGATCCCTGGGGTGCTCACCGAGAAGCCCGCACGGGGGCTCTGCTCTCTGATCTCCGGGATCGGAATCTCTGCGGGGGGAGCCGGGCATCGGCGCCCTAAGAGGCTCCTCGTGGCTGTGACTGATGCCCGGTAGAGCGGGAGGACCACGGGTGCGGTGGGGGGGGGAGGGAGTGTACGCTGCAGGCCACCTAGGACAGAGCTGGGACCCCGCCCGCCACGCACCGGCGCTGCGAGCACGCTGAACTCCACTTCCTCTTGGGGAATGAGCGTGGAGGTAAGGCGAAGGAGGGGGCGTGAGAAGACACGGCAAACACTCCCTGAACACCGATCCACATCAGAGGCGCAGAAGTGCCGATGGAAACCGGGACGCAGAAGGAATTGGTGGTGAGGAAACACAGGTGAGAGTGGAAGTGAGGAGAGAAGGGAAGGTGGGGGAGGGGAAGAGAGGGAAAGGAAAGAAAAAGGAGAAGGAAGATGAAAGGGCCTGTATTAGTCAGGGTTCTCCGGAAAAACAGAACTAATTGTGTGTTTGTGCACGTGTGTGTGTGTGTAAATGGATTTATTATGAAAGAAACTGGCTCACACAATTATGGAGGCTGGCAGGTCCCAAGGTCTGCAGTGGGCAGGCGGGAGGCCCAGGCGGGCAGATGGAGTGGTTCTAGGATTAAGGCAGGAAAAGCTGATGTTTCCTCATTCGTGGAGGTCGGCCACGGTGTGGCATTCTGGCCTTGGACTGATTGGGTAAGGGCGCCATTTTGGAAGAGCCGTCTGTTTAACTCAACTGTGAATCCCCTCTAGAAACTCCTTCACAGACAGACGCACCTGAACAACATGTGACCAAGCATTTGGCTCCCCATGGCACAACAAGCTGACACACAAAATTAACCATCATGGGATTAGACGAGGGACCCTCTCTCTGATGGTTAATTTTATGTGTCAACTTAAAGAAATGGAAGACTTCAGAGGCAGGATTTCATAGAGAAGAGGGGCTCTTAGCAGAACGAGAGAGCAAGGACACCCAAGCAGCGGCTAGGAGACCGGAATAAAGTTCACCCTCCGGAAGAGAGCTCCCCAATGCCAGGGCTTAGAGCAACATCTCCATGCTCCTGAGGGTGCAGTGTCCCCTGGCATGTGGCACACACTCTCCATTCTCCACTGAGGCTGGGGAGGCAGGTGACCCATCGGGCACGACCAGGTCTCAGCTTTGGTCTGGTCTGGGATTACTGAAGGAAAGGAAAGCAGATTCCCACCCAAAACCACACGTGTGCTTGCAATGTAGGTGTGGCTACGCCGGAGTTACCTGCACAATACAGGTCAGTCACGCCGACTCCATTAATGTCACCGGCACAGAGAAGCTGATGTTCTACCGGAGGGACTTCGTGGCCTCTGGTGGAGTCAGCAAAGTCTGACTAAGACCCCAAGCCTGGCCCCAATTCCAGGGCCCCCCGCGGAGCGGGATTTGCTGGGATGGACACGACAAGCCTCTGACCACGCGCCAAGGAAAAGTCCCCTATCTGCCCTCTCCGATCCGCACAGCCCTCAGCCCCGCCACCGTCTATTTTAGTCGTTTCCTGGTTCCCCCTCGCCCCCTGACTTCCTGTGGGATCTGCCCACTCTTCCTTTCTCACATTCTTAACCTTCAGCTTCCTCCCTGGATCCGGCCGACTCCTTCGGCTCGCGCAAAAATACTGACCACGATGAGAAACCCCGGGATGACCCAACGGCGCCGAAACTCAGGGGTCCAAGGCCGTCCGAAGAAAGAGACCTCTGATCGAAGCCCTGGATCCATTTTCTCCACTCGGGGTGCAGCCTGCTCCTGCGTCCTCTCTCCCCTCCTCCGGGTTCCAGGCAGCAACCTGCCCTCACAACCCGAGAGCATCCCAAAACTCAACATTGGGGTCACCCAGCTTCAGGCAGCAGCAGGATCCGAGACGTCGAGGCAAGAGCCCGGGCCCAGAGCCGGCCCCCGTCTTCAGCACACATTCTCCCGCAGCAAAGGGAACGCTCGAGGGGCAAGGGCTGTGGGTCCTCACGGTGCGGGGCTTGAGTGGCGGCCACCGCACTTAACCGCCACGTAGCCAACCGCAAGCAAGCTGAACGCTCCCAGCCGCTGCCTGCTGCTCTGTAAAATGGGGGTGATGTCAGGGCTGAACGCCTGGATGGTTTGTTACGGGATTTAGGGAGCTATTGTGGGCGGAGGTCTGGGTGAGGGGTCAGGCTGACCATGAGCTAGAAAGCTCACCTACAAACGAGCCATTGGACAATGCCGTCTCACGGTAACAGGAAGAGATGCCTGAGGAACTCAACTCTCGTTGGTATCCATTAGCTGCAGGTGACACGGAGCTAGCGCGCTCTCGGTTTGCTTAAAGCCGCAGGGACGTGGAGCGGGGGAGGCCGGGCTGTGGGCAGAAGGACGGGGCTGACCGTTGTCAGGAGGCAGGCCTGCTGTGGGCCGAGGCTCACGTCCCCGATGCGGGCCTTGCCATGTCAGACTGGGAGCATTTTCCGTCAACAGTAAAGTCAGCAGGATTTCAGGGTGGCGTTCAGAGCTCCCTGGACCGTACAGCGAACTGGGCCCCGGGCCACCAGCCACTGTTTGGATCACCAGAACCTCTGCTCGACACGCCGTGCCCATGTCTCGTTGTGTTACTGACCTGAAGGAACACAACGGCACCTTCTCAGGGTCCCGCTGCCTTGGACAGCCTTCCCCGGGACTGCGTCTAACTGTGTGAGATTTCACTGTAAAATCATGCACGGCCGAAACCGGTCTGGCTCAGTGGATAGAGCGTCGGCCTGCGGACTGAAAGGTCCCAGGTTCGATTCCCATCAAGGGCATGTACCTTGGTTGTAGGCTCATCCCCAGTAGGGGGCGTGCAGGAGGCGGCTGATCCATGTCTCTCTCTCACCGATGTTTCTAGCTCTCTCTCTCCATCTCCCTTCCTTTCTGTAAAAAAATCAATAAAATATATATATTTTTAAAAATCATGCCCGGTCCTTTCACAGGTAGGGATGTTTGGGTTTTGGAAGGTGGGATGGGCAATGATTTTTATTCTTAATTTTGTTGTTGTTTTTCCGCTGTTCTGGATACTGGGGGGGCAGGTCACAGTGCACCCCCCACCCCGGAGAGCCACCAGTGCTGGCCTGGACTCGAACATCCCTGCCCTTATCCCGAGGGGACCCCGCCGGCCTTCGGGGGCCTTCCTCTGAGTACAGGCCGACACTGGGCCGGACTCCTGTCAGTGTGGACCGCCTGCACCCCAATCCTCACCTCCCCCCCAGGACCCGGGCGGCCCTATTCCGTAAGCCCCAGGGAGGAACGCACACAGAACCAACCTCTCCTCTCATCCATCGCCTGCCAACTCCGGCCACGGACACCACGAGCAGCCTGCGCCCGGCACGGCCAGCAGGTCTCTCCCGGACCCAGAGGGGAACACGCTCAGTGAGTCTCTACAAAGTGAACCAAGCCGAAACCGGTTTGGCTCAGTGGATAGAGCGTCGGCCTGTGGACTGAAGGTTCCCAGGTTCGATTCCAGACAAGGGCATGTGTCTTGGTTTCGGGCACGTCCCCAGTAGGGTGCGTGCAGGAGGCAGCTGATCGATGTCTCTCTCTCATTGATGTTTCTGGCTTTCTATCCCTTTCCCTTCCTCTCTGTGAAAAATCAATAATATATATATTTTTAAAAATAAACAAATAAATAAATAAAGTGAACCGAGCCTCACGCCTTAGACCAGAAGCTGCCTCGGAGGGAGGACGCAGAGCCCTGCCGCCTTCGCCCCTCGGTCTGCTCTGCCAGGTGCCGAGAGCCCCACTTGACCCCGAGCACCGCTCTTCCTCCTCACTCCACCCACTCCTCCTCCTCACTCCACCC
>PVJN01036091.1:0-21713 GCA_004026805.1 Lasiurus borealis | reverse complement strand
GGGCTGGGGCTGCTGGGAGCTGGGGGCGGGAGGGCTCCGCCTGGACTCCGGGCAGTGGGGGTGATGGGGGGGAGGAGGGGGAGGCAGGAGGAGGGAAGGAGGCGGGGAAGGAGGAGGGGAAGGAGGGAGAAGGCAAGTCCTCCAGCTTCAGATGTCACCCCGTTTCCCGTCTCCAGGGAGCCCCTCCTGACGGCAGGAGGGGGTGTTGTGCTCCCCTCTTCTTCACCCCCCTTTTAAAAAAGTATTTTATTGATTTTTTTACAGAGAGGAAGAGAGAGATAGAAAGTCAGAAACATCGACAAGAGAGAGACATCAAACAGGCGTGTGTCTTTTTAAATATATATATATATATATATATATATATATATATATATATATTATTGTTTTCTTTACAGAGAGGAAGGGAGAGGGATAGAAAGTCAGAAACATCCATGAGAGAGAGACATCCATCAGCCGCCTCCCGCACGCCCCACAGTGGAGATGCACCCACAAGCAAGGTACATGCCCCCGACTGGAATCGAACCTGGGACCCTTCAGTCCGCAGGCCGATGCTCTATCCGCTGAGCCACACCGGTCTCAGCTTCACCCCCCTTTACTCTCAGGGTTTGTTTGCCTGCGTGTTGGTCTGCCCCTGGCGCGGGGGTCCCAGCCCCTGGCACGGGGCCTGCAACGTGGGCTGGGAGGGAGGGGGGAAGGGGGTCTGCGGCTGCCGTGTCAGCTGATTCCTGGGAGAGGGAGGACTGGGGGGCGGACGTCAGCTGTGCCCGGGTGTCTGGACTTCCCGTCGCAGCTCTGCTTCTCGCCCCGGTTACCGGCACAGGCTGTGGGCACACAGGGCAGGGGCCCCCGTGTGGCGTAAATGAGGCGTTTCAGACCGTTTTCGCCCAGCGGCGAGCATGGGGACTGAGCGTGCCCCAACGGTCAGGGGGTGGATTGAGACAGAACGGCTTGAGGGAGAGACAGGGGGCTGGGCTGGGGGCCGGGGAGCTCCTCTCGGACCCGTGCGTGATGCCCTGGGGTTGGGGGGCTGGTGTGGAATAAAGGAAGAACCGGTCGGCGTGGCTGCGTGGTGGAGCGTCGACCCCTGAGCCAGAGGTCACGGTCTGATTTCTGTCAGGGCACAGGCCGGGCCTGTGGGCTCCATCCCCAGTAGAGGGCACGCCGGTGACAACTGATCAGTGACCCTCTCTCCTCATTGATGTTTCCATCCCTCTCTCTCTCCCCCTCCCTCCCTAGAGCCAATCACAATGTGTGTTTAAACGTCCGAGTTGCAACCAGTGTGGCTCAGTGGGCAGAGCGTCGGCCTGCGGACAGAAGAGTCCCAGGTTCGATTCTGGTCAAGGGCACAGACCTTGGTGGCAGGCACATCCCCAGTAGGAGGTGTGCAGGAGGCAGCTGATCGATGTTTCTCTCTCGTCGATGTTTCTGACTCTCTATCCCTCTCCCTTCCTCTCTGTAGAAAAACAATAAAATAAAAGTCCATGTTGCACATAGTTGGGCCGTGGCAGCACCGCCTGAGGCTCTAATGTGGGCAGAGGCGTTTCCCCGGGCACAGGATGCTTGGACACAGACATAGCAGTCTCTGTCCGTGGTGCTGAAACGAGTCCTTTCCTCTGTCCGTGGTGCTGAAACGCGGTCTTTCCAGCCCCGGGATCCCAGCGACACAGGCAGCCGCACCACAGTGCAGGGAGGGCTGAAAAGCAAGTTTTCCTGGCGCCTGCAAGACAGATGGGGTTTGGGGGGCATGTGGCTGGCGGGGAGAGGGGCTCTGACCCCAGAGATTTGGGGGATACTGTGGCTCTGAGCAGGGACACCCTGGGCCCGCCCTCCCCGGGGGTTCCCGCTCCGGCCTCTGTCCCGGGCGCCCAGAGCATCACAGCCAGCGGTTCTCAACCTGTGGGTCACAACCCCTTTGGGGGTCGAACGACCCTTTCACAGGGGTCACCTAAGACCATCTAAAAACACCTATTTCCCATGGTCTTAGGCACCAACACAACGCTCCTCGGTGCAGCAAAGTGTAGCCATGTCGTTTACTGTTGTCCTAGGAAGACTGTTGCCCATGCTACACCATGATTCAAGACAAAATTTCCTTTATTTGTCATTAGAAATAAATATTTCACAATATACAATTACCTATTGTTTTTGTGATGAATCCCTAAGCTTTAATGATGTTCCATGTGTGACAACGAAAATACATCCTGCCTATCAGATATTTACATTACAGTTCATGACAGTAGCAAGATGATAGCGATGAAGTAGCAACAAAAATAATTTTATGGGTGGGGGTCACCACCCCATGAGGAGCTGTCTTAAAGGGCCGCGGCCTGAGGAAGGTTGAGAACCACTGATCACAGCGTTGCCGGCGGGCACGCTGGGTGTTTCACAGGGAACATGGGTCAGTCCCTGGGGCTAACGTTTATTTCCCGGAGGCGGAGAGAGAGCGGAAGTGGATGTGGAACAGGACCGGCCAGAGACCTGGTATTTCTGTGTTCGTTGCTCTTTCTTTATTGTCATCGCTGGGAGCCAGTGGAGGCTTTGGCTTCCTTCTGATTTTTATAGTGTGTTTTACTGATTTTTACAGAGAGGAAGGGAGAGGGGGAGAGGGTTAGGAACGTGGGTGGGAGAGAAACATCGATCCGCTGCCTCCTGCACGCCCCTGACTGGGGATGGAGCCTCGGGACTGAGCCTCCCTCACCAGAGGATGCGATCCCATCCGCCCTTCGCTGCCGCCGGACAGTGTGGTGCCTGTCACTCATGCCCCACCCTGTGCTGGCTCCCTGGCGCCTGTCACTCATGTCCGCCAGCCCGCAGGCCGAGGGCACTGTCCCTGGTGCAGGGCTGTGGGGTCACGGGCCCACACCTCCTCGGGGAGCGCATGGCGGCCTCGTCTGCCTGCCCGCGCGTCTGCGTTCCTCCCCGGGAGGAGTGGGCGAGTGGGAGTACTTGGCACGTGAATCTCGTGTACGTGTGAGTCTCGTGTGTGTGAATCTTGTATGCGTGTGAGTCTCATGTGTGTGTGAATCTCTCGTGCACGTGAGTCTTTTGTGTGTGTGAATCTCTTGTGTGCGTGAGTCTTGTATGTGTCCCGTGTGCATGAGTCTCATGTGTATGTGAATCTCTCGTGCATGAGTCTTATGTACGTGTGAGTCATGTGTGTGTCTCGCGTGCATGTGGATCATGTGCATGTGAACCTCGTTGCGTGTGACTCTCATGGCGTGTGCGTTCTCTGACCGGAGGGCAGTGCCGTGCCTCCTGCGCATCCAGTCTTCCCTGCAGAGCCCGGTCGAGTCCCGGCCATTCCAGGAGTCGTCGGCGACCCCTGCGTGTTCGGCATTTCCCCGGAACACAATGTTGCTCTTTGCTGGTGGCCTTGTGCCTGGATAAGGTGTAAAGTGGGGTTTCCCTATTACATTTGAGTGGGGCCCTGGCTGGTGTGGCTCAGTGGGTAGGCCTTGGCCTGCGATTGAAGGGTTCTGGGTTCAATTCCTGGTCAGGGCACAGGTCCGGGTTGTGGGCTCCATCCCCAGTGGGGGTCATGCAGGAGGCAGTGATCCCTGATTCTCTCTCATCACTGATGTCTGTCTCCCTCTCTGTCTGTCTGTCTCTCTTTCTGTCTCTCTCCCCCTTCCTCTCTGAAATAGAAAAATACATTTAAAAAACTCTCTCTGGCCGAGACTGGTGTGGCTCAGTGGATAGAGCGTCGGCCTGCGGACTGAGAGGTCCCGGGTTCGATTCCGGTCGAGGGCAGGTAGCTTGCTTGCGGGCACATCTCCACAGTGGGGAACGTGCAGGAGGCGGCTGATCAATGTCTCTCTCTCATCAATGTTTCTGACTTTCTATCTCTCTCCCTTCCTCTCTGTAAAGAATCAATGAAATGTAAATACAGTGGCACCTCGAGATACGAGTTTAATTCGTTCCGTAACCTTGAGGCGTGGGACACGATGAGACACTCAAGTCGCGGTAAACGGGTGGGTCGTGTGCAGCCGGCCGATCCAAACGATTATTCCTATCTCAACTGTTGCTCGTATTTCAAAGCAAAAATTGCTCGCTCGACGGCTCGTATCTCGAAAATATCCTATGTTAGGGCACTCGTATCTCGAGGTACCACTGTATATATTAAAAAAAAAAAAAAACTCTCTGAGTGATACCATAGACTTGTCCGACCGCAGCAGTGTGGTCTGAGGATCCAGCCAGCGGCGGGCGTGACAGTGCCTGTAGCGTGTGTGCACCGCAGCCACGGGGCGCGCTGGCTGAGAGCGTGTGAGACGTTAACACCGGCTGTGGGCGGCCGTTTGTGAACGCAGCCGCGTGGGTGCTGAGCGAGGGGCGCTTCCTCGTGGGGGGCTGTCCCTGGGCCGAGCCCCCGTCTGCCGGCGCTGCTGAGCGTGTGCGGGGCGGGGGCCCGCCAGTAACACTGTCTCTCTCTCTCTCCCCCCCGCAGAGTCGCAGTGCACCCTGTGCGGGGAGCCGGAAGGTGAGTGTCCTCATGGCGTCGGCGGAGGGACGGGGCGGGCGGCGGGCGCGCGGAGGCCCCGGAGTGAGTGGCTGACAGCAGCCGGCTCGCGCTTTCTTTCTCTTTGGCGGTTGGAGTTGGGTTGGTTTTCTCCAGGTCACACGTGTGTCAGTGTGAGACGTAATGCGTGTCTTGGCTGTACAGCGGCACCTCGAGATACGCGTTTAATTCGTTCCGTCACCTTGAGGCGTGGGAAACTATGAGATGCTCGAGTCACAGTAAACTGGTGGGTCGTGTGCAGCCGGCCGATCCGCGCGATGACTCCTATCTCAAACGTTGCTCGTATTTCAAAGCAAAAATCGCTCGCTCGCTCGACGGCTCGTAGCTCAAAAATCTCGTAGGTTAGGGCACTCGTACCTCGAGGTGCCACTCCTTGTACACACATCAGCTGCAGACGGGGGTGGGGGGTGGGAGATGCTCAGGGGAGGGGAATCCCAGGGGATTGTTACTCGAGCGTCAGCCTCGGTGGCCCTTGTCGGGACCCGCAGGGAGGAGCTGAGGCCGCTAGCGCTCACTCTGCCTGACCTCTGACCCCTCGGCAGCGAGGGTTGAGAGAATAGAGGGGAGGCGGGCCAGCCTTGGGCCTGGGAGAGGCCAGCCTCCGCTGTCCAGTGCCAGCCGTGTGTGCGGTTAACCAGAAGCCCCGTCAGACGTGGGTCCTGGGACCGGCCGGGCTGGGGCGCGAGAGTCTTCGGGTGCCTCTGGAGGTGGTTCCGGACGCGATGCGCAGCTCGGCCACGGGATGCCGGTCACTCAGGTGACAGCAGCAGCGTCACTGCAGCATGGACCGCGACGCTCCACCCCCCCACCATGTCTTCCTGCGTCCCCGGATGTGCTGTCCGGCCCGGTGACTGCCCGGCGGCCCCACAGAGGGTCAGGGGGCGCTACAGAGGGGGCCCGGGGGGTGTCAGGGACAGTCAGGGGCCGGCGGTCATGTCCTCAGGCCTGGGCGCTGCGACTTCTCATCATGCGGCTCCATGGCCCCCGACCGACCTTCCCACATGGACCCGCGTCCTCTCCTCTCTGTTTAATCTGTTACCACCCTGCGCACTCACACACCTCCACACACACATACACACTAATACACACTCATACATGCACACACATATATACACACACACATACACTAATACACATACTTAGTCGCACTCACATTCACACATACAGCCAGTCACACATAGACATGCATGCATACAGCCACACACTCGTGCACACTATACACTCACGCACACTCACATGCAGACATGCACTAACACATGCACACACGCGTGCACACTCCCACACACATGCACACACATACACTCTCACACACACACACTGCTTGTGTCGTGTCTCCTGGGCCATGGACGCCAACACAGTGGCTCCTCACCGCACAGTGGTTGGTGGCGTGGCCTCCGCTCACAGACATGCTCCGGGCGGCGTGTGCCGTGTGCGGCGTGGGGTCCCACGGCTGCTTGCGGTGAACAGCAGGTGTGTCCTGCGTTCAGCCCGGCCCGGCCGGCGGTGGCGGGAGGGGATGGGTTGGAGCTCCCGGGAGCCCTGGCTCAGCCCGGGGTCTGCGGTTTCTGTGGGCGTCACCGTCGCGGTCAGACTGCAGGGGCCGGGCTGACTGCGGGGGCCTGGCTGGTCCTCCGCCCGAGCATCCCAGGTCTGGCCAAAGCCTGGGCCCAGCCCCGCAAACGCCCGCTGCACCGCGTCCTCCACATCCTGGCTGCTCCCCGCGCCCGCTCTGCCGTGACCGCCAGGCCACACCCCCTCCCCGCTGCTGCCCGCCGGCTCAGAGGCCCCCGAGCCGAGAGGAAGGGCGAGCTGGACGCCACGGTGGCACCGTGACCAGCCCGGGCAGATCCGGCCAGCACTTAGAACCGGCCACACGGCGCCGTCCTCCGCGGCTGGCCCTCGCCGGCCGGGTGGCCAGGGTCCCTGCAGACGGGTTTGGACGGACCCCTTCTCCTGCCCCCCCCCCCTCCCTGCCATCTCCGCTGTGATTCTCTCCAGCCTGTGGGGCTCGGCTGTGCAGGTGGCGGCCCTGTGTCAGCGGGCGGGAGGGAGGGGGAGGGAGAGGGAGGGAGGAGGGGGAGGCGGGGCGGCAAGGACCCAGCTGTGCCTCCGTGCGGGGAGCGGGAGGCATGAGTATTCAGGCGGCGCTCCGTCACTTAGGCAATTAGCCGAGCGCGAGCCGGCCGGCTGGGTGCCGCGCGGCATCGGAAATCAGCCGCTTTGTTCCCTTCTCCTCCGCAGCTCCTGCCGCCCGTGAACGCGTGGCGAGGGCTGGCAGGCGGGCTCGGAGCTGGCGGGGAGGAACCGGGGGGAAGGATGGGGGTGCATGCCGCCGGCCAGCCTGGGCACGGGCCTCTTTCATCCCAGGTCAGGCCCCCCTCCACCGCCTCTCAGGGGAGTTGCCGGCGGCCTCCCCGTGGACGGGGCAGGGGAGACAGGGACGCACCTGCACGGGTTCGTTCTGGGGAGCAGGTTGGCGGGCAGCCGCTGGTGGGATTGCTGGTGCCTCTCGGGACGAGCCTCTCCATCCGTCAGGCGGGGGGGACCTGGAGCCACCGGGGAGAGGGGGGGTGGCCACACGTGGTGGTGGCGTGTAGAGTGGGTTCTGCCTGGCCAGGGGGCGTTGGGTCCAGGGTTCGCGTCCCACGGAGAGTTCACCGCCTCCGTGTCGGGGGTTCTGAAGGGACCAGGAATAGATGGGGTGGGGGGAGCTGTGTGTGTTACGGGAACCCCCGGATCGCGGCGGCGGGGACGGCTGGTCTCAGAGGCCAGTGTTTCCTGTCTGAATGCTGTGGCCTCGGTGTTCGGGGCCGGCCGGAGGCAGTGGGGTGCGCAGCCCGTGTGGTGGACGTGGAGGAGGGGGCGTGCTGATGGCAGACCCTGTCCTACAGGCGCACGCCCCAGCTCTGAAGCCCAGGCCCACCACCCGTCCCTCCCCCTCCCCCCCATCTCCCGTCCCTCAGCGCATGCAGCCGGCTGCCTGGCCTCACCTGCCCCGGGAGGAGGCGAGGGCAAAGGTGGAGCCTACTCTGGCCACACCGTGTCCTGGCCCCTCCGCCTTCGCTGGGACGTGCTCACGCACCCAGCTTCTCACCACATGCACGCCCCTGCTTGAAAGGAACACAAATACCATTACATGCACGCACATACGCACACAGACACGCACACACGCGCATAGAACGCCACCTGTGGGCGTCACAGTCACAGTCAGACTGCAGGGGCTGGGCTGACCGTGGTGGCCTGGCTGGTCCTCCGCCCGAGCGTCCGGGGTCCGGCCGAGAGCCTGGGCCCAGCCCCGCACACGCCCACTGCACTGCGTCCTCCACATCCCGGCTGCTCCCCGCCGTGCCCGCTCCAAGGGCCGGGTCCCCGCTGTGCCCGGCCCTCCCAGACCCACGGCAGCACCGGCCCTGTCAGCACGCGGCCAGCAACGTCCGAGCTCAGGTGCCCTCTGTGACAGTGAAAGCAAAATATGCTAATGTGGCCGGACAGCCTTCCTGACGACCTTCGGAGGAAGCTGGGCTGCGAGGGAAGCCGGGCCCGGTGCCAGCGGGAGGCGGTGCCGGCAGCGGGGAGGGAGGGAGGCGGCTCTGGCACGGACTTCGAGCACCGGGCCTCCCGTCCTCTGTGAGCGAGCAGCCTGCGCCGGCCTCTGCCCTCACGCCGTCAGAGGTCAGAGGCCGTGAGGCGGGACCTGACCTCGTGTGTCACTCTCGCCAGAACGGTGTTGCCGCCCGCGGATGTCCTTGTCCTGGACGAATCAGGTGGCTCCGGCCTCCGTGTCCCCCTCAGAGGACGGCGGCCGTGCGGCATTTACGTGAAGGAGGGCCGTGCGTGTTCCGTGTGCACACAGCCGGCGTGGCTGCCCGCAGACCCATTGGCACCACCGCTGGCGTTCTGCGTGTGTCTGTGTGTGTGCGTGTGCGTGTGTCTCTGTCTGTGTGTGCGTGTATGTGTGTGCATGTCTGTTTGTGTGTGTGTCTGTGTGTGTGCGTGTCTCTGTGTGTGTGCGTGTAATGGTGTTTGTGTTCCTTTTAAGAAGGGGCACGGGTTCGCTCTCCAGGCGGGCAGAGCGGGGCCTTGGCGGGAGACGTGTTGTGGGGCGGTGCACGCGGTGAGCTGCAGGTGGGGGTGCGGCAGAGCCCGCTGGGGCCTGGACCCGGTGCTCCCCTTTACGGGTCCCCAATGGGGAAAGGGCTCGGGTGTGAACAAACCGCTTCTGGAACAGCCTCGGGGACCAGAGACCAGGCTCCCCCGTATCTGCTCACCGGTCCATGGCGGAGCTAGCCCGTGTCTGGGGAGCAAGCGGGAGCGGAGGCAGGGAGCCCACATCACATGCCGACCGTCGGAGGCCCACGCCCCACCCCTGCCCCCACCTAGGCCAGCCAGCCCTCTGCGAAACCGCCCGTTCTCCGCTGGCTTCTGCGCTGTGGTTTCCACCCCCCAACACTGTGAGTCCCCTCCTTCCCCCGAGTCCCCTCCCCACTGTGTGTCCCCTCCAATGTCCCCTCCTCCCCCTGTGTGGTCTCTCCTCCCCCCTGTATGTCCCCTCCTCCCGCTGTGCCCCCCGCAGGCCCCCCTGCCGGAGGCCGGAGCCGCCAGAGCCGGAGGAGCGGGCGGGCAGCTGGCTTCCCCCGCAGTCCGTGCCGTGCCGTGCCGGCGGCAGGCGTGCTGACGGTGCAGAGTGCGGCACAAACCCATACCGGCCCGCGCGGGAGCAGGTGCCGCCGCCGTGCTGGCGGGAGGAGACGCTCCGTGGAGGGCGGGCGGGCGGCTCTCTCCTGCCCTTGGCCGCCGTCCCAACATCTGTGCGGCCCTCCCTTCCCGCTCTCCCCCACACTCCTCTGAGGGGAAGCGGAAGAGGCACAGGAGGGCGCTGGGCCCTCGCGGCTCGTGGCTGAGCATCGACCTACGACCCAGGAGGTCCCGGTCCGATTCCCGGCCGAGGCCCAGGCCCAGTGGGTGGGGGCTCCCTCCCCAGGGTGGGGCGGGCAGGAGGTCGCCGGTCCACGATTCTCTCTCATCACGGATGTTTCTCTCCCTCTCTCTCTCTCCTTTTCTCTCTGAGGCCCATACCAGCACCCGTTTAGAGAAAGAGGCACAGGGTGATGGGGCGGGGGGAGCGGGTGCTCTGAGGCCACTCGCAGCAAAGGCAGAAAAGTCCTGCAAATCGCCGGCCACCTCGGGGCTCCGTGGCTGAGCGTCCACCTGTGAGCCAGGAGGTCAGGGTTCATTCCCGGTCAGGACACGGGCCTGGGTTGCGGGTGCCATCCCTGGGAGGAGAATGGGGGGTGGGAGAGCGAGCAGGAGGCAGGCGGTGCATGGTTCTCTCTCCTCGTGGATGTGTCTCTCCCCCCCTCTCTCTGTCCCTCTCCCCGCCTCTCTGAGATCCATCTGAAACGTCTCTGTGTTTGAATGTCCCTGTGTTTGTTTGAATGTCCCCGAGCGAGAACCACCGAGGAGGGGATGCCCGTCCCGGTCACTGTAGCTCAGGGTGGGGGGGCGTGGGGGGCTCCAGTCCCTTCCCCATCGGCCCGTGGTCACCGCACTTGGGGGAACGCTGTCCCCGGGACCGGAAGGTCACGTGACGGTGGTGGAGCGTCCCCGGGGCCTCGTGAGCGAGATTTATGACCGTGTTCCCTCCGCCGCCGCCTCCTCCGGCGACCGTCCCGGGCGCGCTGGCTCCTGCAGGACCGCGGCCGTCCTCCCCGCCCGTCACACCGCGGGCTCCCCGGCGGCGGCTGGACGCGACCTTGACGCGCAGTGTCCACTGCGGAGCCGGCGAAGGACACGCCCCCCCCCCCCCCTCTCGCAGGAACAGGAGGTGGAGGCGGGCTCCGCGGCCTGAGCGGTTCCGTCGCTTCGGGGCGGCTGCCGCTGGCCGGGAGCGCGATGCACGTCCACTGCGGGGGGTGGGGGTGGGGAGGGGGTCCTTCTGCTCGGCCGGCGGGGCCTTGGGTCACCTCAGGGCATGAGCGCGGGAGGTGTGCTCTGAGGTCCGGGCTCTGCGCAGCGTGAGCAGCCGGGAACCCTCGGCGCCCGCTGTGGCTGCTGCCGGAGTGTGGCCTGTGGCAGCCGTCCCTCAGCCTCCTGGGCAGCCTGGGGGTTAGTGGGGGGCAGGCTCTGCTGGGACGGGTGGGGCGCTCACTGCACGTCCCGTTTTTTGTTTTTTGTTTTTGTCTTTTTTAAGGAAAAAGGCAACTTGATTCTTTCGAGAACACACACCATGCCGAGACTCGTGTTGCTCAGTGGATAGAGTGTCGGCCTGCGGACTGAAAGGTCCCGGGTTGGATTCCGGTCGGGGGCATGTACCTTGCTTGCGGGCACATCTCCAGTGGGGGGCGTGCAGGAGGCGGCTGATCCATGTCTCTCTCTCATCGATGTTTCTGACTCTATCTCTCTCCCTTCCTCTCTGTAAAAAATCAATAAAATAGATTTTAAAAAAGAACACACACACCAACAGGATGAGAAGAAACACACAGGCTGTGCCTGCTCCTTAGCAGGGGCCTGGGATGGGGCCAGGCCTCACCAGAGCGTGGGGGGCTCCCCGGGAGGAGGAGGTCGGTCTGTTAGCACCACATCCTGCCGCTGGCGCAGCTGCACGCAGACAGGACGGGACGGCCCTGCCTCTCCGCCCGAGAGACCTCTGCTGCCCCGGGAGCCGACGGCCTTCCCAACGCTTTCCAGTCCATTTCCACGCAGTGGTGTTTGGTTTCAGGGGTTCAGCATGTCAGGTACTGGACCCTGTGACTAACGCCTGTCCCAGAGAGGTCGCAAGTAAACGGCAGCCGCTAAGCAGGAGAGGAATGCGATGAAAACTGACATTTCACGCGATCTTCCTCTCTCCCCCCTGCCCCTCCCCCTCCCGCTCTTCTCCTTCCGCCCGGATCCAGGAGCCGTGGAGCGCGGCGTGCACGTGCTGCATCTCCACGTCTGTCGTCTCTGCCGTGTGTGTGTGCATCCATCTGTCTGCAGACTACCTGCCAATCACGTATCATCTGTCACCTGTCACCTAACATCCATCCATCAACTATCTATCTATCTATCTATCTATCTACCTACCTATCATCTCTATCTGTCACCTAACATCTATCCATTCATCAACTATCTATCTATCTATCTACCTATCTATCTCATCTATCACCTATCTATTCATTCATCAGCCAGCTATCTATCTCATCTATCACCTATCTATTCATTCATTAGCCATCTATCTACTTATCTATCTATCATCTCTATAATCTATCACCTGTCACCTAACATCTATCCATTCATCAATCATCTGTCTACCTATCTATCATCTCTATCATCTCTCACCTATCTGTCCATCAATCATCTACATATCATCTCTCATCTATCCATGTAGCAACTACGTATTACCTATCATCTGTCACCTACCACCTATCTATTCATCCATCCATCATCTATATGCCATCGATCCATCATCTCCTGTCACCTGTCTGTCTAAATCACTGGCATTCGGAGAGACTCCGTGCCCAGCACAGGTAGGGGACTTGCTCACAAAAGTAATTTTTACTCAGCAGACGCACTTCTCTACCGTGTCACGTGTTCCTGCGTGTCCCTGCATGTGCAGCCCGTGTGCAAGCCACATTGTGTTACCTGCTTTCAGCCGGTGCTCCTGGAACCTACAGGCCCCCTCCCTGCATGAAAGCAGCGGCACTGAGAGACCCCCTCTTCCTCACCCCCTGCCCCAAGGTCACGCAGGTCATGGCCGAGGCGGGACCAGGAGCCGTCAGGAGCGCCGGGCGGAGGCAGTGAGCGCGGGGCCTGCCGGGCGGCCAGCGGCTCCGAGACCCAGGCACCAGCTCTTCTCATGCCTCCCTCCCTGGCCTCCGCCCCATGAGGACTGAGACCCGGTCCCGGAGGCCCGATCGGCACCCGTGGGCAGGTGGAGAACGGCCGTTCGTCCCGGCAGTGGTGGGGTGGCTGGAAGTCACGACGTGGCTGGGCTCCAGGGGCGGTGGCGGGACCTGAGCGCCTGGCGGGGGAGGGAGAGGGGAGGAGGACAGGGGGAGGGGGAGGGCGTTGATCAGCCGCTTATGCAGCTGGAGAAGCGTGCTCTGCAGAGACAAGCAGAGGAGGCCAGAGCTGGGCCTACGGCCTGCACTCAGCACCCCCACCAGCACCAGCACCAGCACCCAGCACCCCCACCAGCACCCAGCACCCCCACCAGCACCCAGCACCCCCACCAGCACCCAGCATCAGCACCAGCACCAGCACCCAGCACCCTCCAAGCGCAGGACGGCCTCTCGCCACCACTGCCTTTGGGCCGAGCAGGAAACAGGCCCAGATCACGCAGCCATTCCTCGCCGACACCGCGTCCTCTGTCCCTGTGCGCCGAGGGCTCAGCGTCTCACCGTGAAGTCAGCCCGGCGGGTGCGGGGTCTGTGCGGGAGGCCTCGGGCCGGGACGACACGGGAGACGCCAGCACGGGTGCCACGGAAGCAGCCCCGTGTGGAGGATCAGTGCCGCCCATCGGCCCGGCCCCAGAGTCCGGGGTTCAAAGCAGGCGGCCTGAAACAGGCCCTTCCTCAGCAGCTCCTAGCCCCCACCCCCACCTGGAGGAGGGCGGAGAGACTCGGACTGTGAAGTGAGCATTTGGGGGGCACGGAGGTGGGGTCCCCCTGCATTCGGCCTGGGAGGGCTGGGAGGCTGGGCCCATTCAGGGCTGTGAGGCTGGGGCTGGGGTGCTGGGGAGTCTGGGAGGCTGGGGCTGGTCTGGGGGCAGAGAGACTTGGACTGTGAAGTGAGCATTTGGGGGACGCGGAGGCAGGGTCCCCCTGCATCCAGCCTGGGAGAGGGGAGCGGGTTGCGGGACCACCTTGCAGCGCGCGGGCGCGTGGGGTCGGAGGGCGCAATTAATAGCCATCGCGCCCCCCCCCCCCCCGCCCGGCCTCAGCCACACGCCCGGAATAAGACGCCTCCCGGCTCGGCGCGCCCCACGCTGCACGGGCCGGGCTGCAATTATCACCCCAAACAGCCCTTCACCGAACACTCCTCGCGGGCTCCGGTCTCCATGGAAACGGGCGTGCGTGGGCAGGGAGATATTTTTGTCTTTGGAGCGTCTGCGTGACTTGGAACGTGGACGTGTGTGCAGACAGGAAGTGGGGCCGAGTGTGCGGGCAGGCTGTGGCCGGTGCCGGGGCCGGGGCCCGAGGGCAGCCTGCACCCAG
Source organism: Lasiurus borealis (assembly GCA_004026805.1). Taxonomy (NCBI): domain Eukaryota; kingdom Metazoa; phylum Chordata; class Mammalia; order Chiroptera; family Vespertilionidae; genus Lasiurus; species Lasiurus borealis. The sequence continues at coordinate 8,006 of PVJN01036091.1, read as the reverse complement.
GCCAGGTCCCAGAGGGGAACCTCCGGGCTGCTGGGCCAGGGGCTCTGGAGTGGAAGCTGAGGGTGACACCGTCATGGGGGCGTCATACACGAGAGCCGGGCACTTCCTGGGCCAGGTGTGTGTGTGAGTGTGTGTGTGTGTGTGTGTGTGTGTGTGTGTGTGAGGTATGTGTGTGTGAGTGTGGGAGTGTGTAATTGTGTGTGGCCGAGTATGTTTGTGAGTGTGGGTGTTGGTGTGGGGCTAGCTGTGTTTGTGTGTGAGTGTGTGTATGACTGTGTGTGTTGGTGTGTGTTTGTGGGTGTGTATTTGTGGCTGGGTATGTTTATGAGTGTGGGTGTTTGTGTGGGGCTAGGCGTGTTTGTGTGTGTGTATGTGTGGCTGTGTGTGCTTGTGTGTGTTTGTGGGTGGGTGTGGGTGGCTGGGTATGTTTATGAGTGTGGGTGTTTGTGGGGGCTAGGCATGTTTGTGTGTGAGTGTGTGTATGACAGCATGTGTTTGTGTGCGGCTGTGTGTGTGTGTGTGTGGCTGGGTATGTTTTTGAGTGTGAGTGTTGGTGTGGGGCTAGCTGTGTTTGTGTGTGAGTGTGTGTATGACTGTGTGTGTTGGTGTGTGTTTGTGGGTGTGTGTTTGTGGCTGGGTATGTTTGTGAGTGTTGGTGTTTGTGTGGGGTTAGGTGTGTTTGTGTGTGTATATGGCTACGTGTGTGTGTGGCTGTGTGTGTGTATGTGGCTGTGTGTGTAGCTGTATGTGTTTGTGTGTAGCTGTGTGTGGCTCGCTGGTGGAGTGTTGAACCAGGAGGTCAGGGTTCAATTCCTGGTCAGGGCACAGGCCCAGGTTGCAGCTCAATCCCCAGTGTGGGGCGTGCAGGAGGCAGCCGGTCCACGGTTCTCTCTCATCACTGATGCTTCTCTCTCTCCCTCTCCCTCTCTCTCTCTCTCTTCCTCTCCTTCTCTTTTTCCCTCTCCCTCTCTCTCACTGAAATCAATTTAAAAAATATATTTTTAAAAGTACCATCAAAGAAACACAAACCTTGTTCCTTAAAGAATAAAATGAGCTGAAACCGGTGTGGCTCAGCGGGTAGAGCGTCGGCCTGCGGACTGAAAGGTCCCGGGTTCGATTCTGGTCAAGGGCACGTACCTTGGTGGCAGGCACATCCCCAGGAGGGGGTGCGCACCACTGAGCCACACTACCGGGCTAACTATATCTTTTTTAGAGAGAAAGGAAGAGAGAGAGAGAGAATCATCAATGATGAGTCATTGATCCGCTGCTTCCTGCACGCCCCCTGCTGGGGACAGAGCCCCCACCTAGGCCTGGGCCCTGAGGAGAATCCACCCCGGGACCCTCCGCCCCCAGGCCGACGCTCCGTCCACTGGGTTTCCTTACAGACAAGAGTGGGGGATGGAGAGCTTCAGGCCGATTCAGTCCTTCCTCCTCATGTTCGGGGTCCGTGGTCCTTAAACAGCGCCTGTGTGTGAACAGGATGGCAGCTGTGCGTGCATGTGTGTGTGTGTGTGTGCTTGCGTGTGTGCATGTGTGTGCATGTGTGAGTGAGTGTGTGTGCGTGCATGTGTGTGAGAGTGTGCGTCCATGTGTGAGTGAGCGTGTGCGTGCATGCATGTGTGTGTGCATGTGTGTGCGTGCATGTGTGAGTGCATGTGTGTGTGCATGTGCGTGCCTGTGTGAGTGAGTGTGTGTGCTTGCATGTACACACACGCGTGCTTTAAAGCAGCACGAACAGGAGAGAGGGCGTGACGGGGCGGACACGCAGGCCGGCTCACAGTTACGAGTGACTTGCCGACCGCAGAGCCAGCGTGAACGGGGGGAGATGAAAGAGCATCGCACAGCTGGAGCCTCTCCTCCCGGCGGTGCTGCGGCTCCCGTGGTTGTGGAGTTCTCTCGTGTGACTGTGCGCGCGGTGACCGTGTGCCGAAGTGGGGGGACCGGCAAGCCGGGCCTCGGGGCCTCAGGAAACCCCCTCTTTTCCCCGGGGCACACATTTCCCCAGAAAAGCCTCAGCAAGCAAAGTGAAAGCAGGTGGTGCTTGGTTGGGGTTTGTTTTCTCAGACGCCAAACTCTCGGCAATGCATTTAAAACACCCCCAACTCGCCGAGACCGGTGTGGCTCCGTGGATAGAGCGTCGGCCTGCGGACTGAAAGGTCCCGGGTTTCTATTCCAGTCAAGGGCATGTGCCTTGGTTGCCGGCACGTCCCCAGATGAGGGGCATGCAGGAGGCGGCTGATCGATGTTTCTCTCTCATCGATGTTTCTGGCTCTCTATCCTTCTCCCTTCCTCTCTGTGAAAAATCAATAAAAACATATTTAAAAAATATATAAATAAATATATATATATAAAAATCCCAACTCCTCCACGGCCTCAGAACACTAACCTCGTCTGGGGGACCCCGCACGCGTGGAGCGCAGTCTGGAGCCGGGGTCTGGCCTTGGGCACAGGCCTCAGCTGAGCCACGTCACCGCCGGGCTGAGGCTTAGAGACCAGCGGGGAGCCGATCCCAGGACCGGGCCCCCAGCCCCGAGCCCCTCCCCATCCGGGCACCTCCACTGGGTCCCGTCCATCTTTCCGGGGAGACAGCTGGGACGGGGTGCTGGCAGGGCAGGAGGTCACCTGCCCACAGGGACAGGGACGCCCAGCACTGGTGATGGGCAGCACCCCGGGAATTGTGAGGGCACCGCGTGCTCACGGCGCACCTCTCGTGCCGGAGAACGTGCGGCTGTGGGAGAGTTTAACCCAGCGCAGTGGCCGGCCGGCGGCTCGCCTGTGGAGAGTGGCCTCCTGGACGTGAACATGGGTGGTGGGTCCATTGCCAGTCGGGGTGCGTGTGGAGGCACCCGATCCATGGTCCCATAGCACAGCGGCTCTCAACCTGTGGGTCGAGACCCCTTTGGGGGTTGCATGACCCTTTCACAGGGGTCACCTAAGACCATGGGAAAATGCAGATATTGACATCACAATGCATCACAGCAGCAACATTTCATGGTTGGGGGTCACCACCCCATGAGGAGCTGTGTGCAAGGGTCTCGGCCTTAGGAAGGTTGAGAACCACTGCCATAGCGTATCGAAGCTTCCCTCCCAGGTCCATAGAAACATATCCCTCAAGGGAGGATGGAAAGTAAATAAATTCCTAGAGGCTCCCGATCGGGCTGTGGCTGCCGGCGGAGCCCCCCGGGGCGGCTGTGTAATTTATCGGGGTGCAGGTGGTGGCTGGTGTGAAACGGGAGGTGTGGGTGTGGGGGGCTGCGTCCCGGGGGCCTGGATGCCAGCAGGAGCCCAGCCGCCGGGGGTCTCAGACCACGTCCTCCTCCCCCAGGGTGCTGCGTGTCTGTGACCTTGAGCTCCCCATCCCTCCCCCCCCCCCCCGCCCATGGGTTGGGGTGACATTGATCCGTGAGCGCCCGCAGCTGGAGGGCCAGCATCTGCGGGGATCAGTCCCGGGTCCAAAATAGACGGGGTGTTTCTGGGGCCCCCGAACAAAGCCCCGGGGAAGTGCTCCCCCCGGCGGGCGGGGGCGCAGCTGCGGGCGTGCGGGGAGGAGCGGGGTGCGAGCGAGCGGCGGGTAATCAGGCCCTTTGTCCCGCCGCCGAGGAAAATGCACCCTTAATTGAGCTCCCGCTGTCATTAGCCAACGGCTGCGGCCCGACGCCCGCCCGCCTGCTCGCTCGCTCTCCCTGGAAGTCAACTCTGAACGCGGGTGGAAGGATCTAGAACAGCGGTTCTCCACCTTCCTAACGCCGGGACCCTTTAAGACAGCTCCTCACGGGGTGGTGACCCCCAACCATACAATGATTTCCGTGGCTACTTCATAGCTGTCATCTTGCTACTGTGATGAACTGTCATGTAAATATCTGATAGGCAGGATGTATTTTCCTTGTTGCACATGGAACATCATTAAAGCATAGGGATCAATCACAAAAACAATATGTAATTGTATATTGTGAAATATCTATTTCTAATGAGAAATAAATGAAATTTTGTCTTGGATCGTGGTGTCGCATGGGCAACCGTCTTCCTAGGACAACAGTAAACGACATGGCTACACGTTGCTACACCGAGGAGCGGTGTGTTGGTTCCTAAGACCATGGGAAATAGGTGTCAGGGTCAGGGTCAGGGCTAGGGTTAGGGTTAGGGTACAGTTAAGGAAGGATTATGGATAGGGTTAGGGTTGGGTTAGGGTTAAGATTAGGGTTAGGGTTAGGGTTAGGGAAGGGTCAGGGTCAGGGTTAGGGTTAGGGTTTGATTAGGGATAGGGATAGGGTTAGGGTTGGGTTAGGGTTAAGGTTAGGTTAGGGTTAGGGTTAGGATAAAGGTTAGGGTCAGGGTCAGGGTTAGGGTTAGGTTAGGGTCAGGGTCAGGGTCAGGGTCAGGGTACAGTTAAGGAAGGATTAGGGATAGGGTTAGGGGTTAGGGGTTAGGGTTAGGGTTAGGGGTTAGGGTCAGGGTTAGGTTAAGGTTAGGGTTAGGTTAGGGGAGGGGGAGGGGGAGACTTAGGGTTAGGGTTGGGTTAGGGTTAAGATTAGGGTTAGAGTTAGGGTTAGGGAAGGGTCATGGTCAGGGACAGGGTTAAGGTTAGGGTTAGGGTCAGGGTTAGGGTTAGGATTAAGGTTAGAGTTAGGGTCAGGGTCAGGGTTAAGGTTAGAGTTAGTGTCAGGGTCAGGGTTAGGGTTAGGGTGGGGTAAGGGTTAGGGTTAGGATTAAGGATGGGTTAGGGTTGGGTGCTCAGCTGATCTGAAGAGCGAGCTGGTGGGCGTCTGCGTGTCACACGCCCTCCTGTCTGCAGGGTCCAGACCCCCGATGGCTGTTTGTGCAGATCAATTCCCGGTCCCTGTTGACTCGGTGGCAGCTTCCCAGAATCCTGAGGGGCACCTGCCACCTCTTCCTGCCAATCCCAGACTGCTGGCTTCTTTGCTCTTTCCTGCCTCCAATCCCCTGCCTTCCCTCCCCCGCATTCCCTCCTTAGAGCAGCGGCTCTCACTCAGCCTTCCTCCTGCCACCACCCTTTCGTATGGCTCCTCATGTGTGCGGACCCCAGCCATAAAATCACTCTCGTGGCTGCTTCATCACTGTGATGTTGCTGCTGTCATGAATTATCACGTAAATATCTGTGTTTTCCCGTGGTCTTAGGCGGCCCGCAGGTGGAGCACCGCTGGCAGGGCCACCTAAGACCACGGGAAAACACAGATATTCACGTGACGAGTCATGACAGCAGCAACATCACAGTTCTGAAGCAGCCACGGAAATGATTTCCTGGCTGGGGTCCCCACACACAAGCAGCCGTGTGAAAGGGCCGCGGCCTGAGGGAGGCAGAGACCAAGGCCGTGGAGGCTGAAACGCCGTGCGCTGTGGGGGGTGGGGAGACCACGGCTGTGGGTCCCGGCTGCCCGCACCCCGCCCACTCACACCGGACGGCCGGTTCACCGTCTCTCCTGCCTCCGTGCCCCTTCCCCCGCCCGGGGCTTTCCTACCCTCCCTCCCCCGCTGCTGGTAAAGTGATGGCACTACCAGGGCCCTTCTCTGCGGCCCGGAAACTCCCCCTCGGGAGGGGGCAGGGCGTCCTTGGGGTGAGCCGGTGCTGCCGCCCCTCCGTGTCGGTTTATGTGTGTCCTTGACCGACGTCCACTGCGGACACGTGGTGTGACCAGCTGTGGACGGTGTGCCGGCCGTGGCTTGGGCAGCTTCCGGGGGCTGCTGAGACCCCCTAGGACCTCAAAAGGTCTTTTTTTAAAAAATCCTCATCGAGCCGAGACCGGTGTGGCTTAGTGGATAGAGCGTCGGCCTGCGGACTGAAAGGTCCCGGGTTTGATTCCGGTCGGGGGCGTGTACTTTGGTTGCGGGCACATCTCCACTGTGGGGCGTGCAGGAGGGGGCTGATCGGTGTCTCTCATCGATGTTTCTGACTCTGTCCCTCTCCCTTCCTCCCTGTAAAAAATGAATAAAATATATTTTAAAAAATCCTCATCGAGGGTATTTTTCCACTGAACTTTAGCGAGACTGACAGGGAGGAGGAGGGGGAGAGAGACATCCATGAGAGAGATGCACCCATTGGTTGCTTCCCACACGTGCGCCCTGACCGGGATGGGCATTGAGCCTGCCGCCCAAATCAAACCCGATGCCCGGCGGTCAGGGGGCTGGCGCTCTAACCACTGGACACCCCGGCCAGGGCAGCATGTCCTGAAGGTCACCATGAGCCATCGTAGGGATGGACATGATGGTCCAACCGTGGCCACACCTGGGGCTGGCGGCGAGGCCCGTGGCGAAGGACGCACGGCTTCTGGTCGCCGAGTCCCGGCCCCGGCTGATGGTCGACGTGTCGATGGCGATCAGGGAGTGTGGGCGCCACCACGGCCTCTGAGCTCCCTGGGACCCGGGCCTCCCTGAGCGCAGGGACCCGGGGGCAGCCCAGCTGGGGGGCCGCTGTCTCCGCCCTCAGAGGGTCCAGGGGCGACTCCAGCCCACGTCCCCCTCAGATGCCCCTGCAGCACGAGCCCGGGGAAAGGGCACTGCCCTCCTGGCTGGGGCCCTGGGGCTCCCCTTGAAAGGCAGCCCACCTCGGGGCCCACCTGCCCGCCCTCCGCCCCTGTGTGTGTGGGCATGGGGAGGGCGCGGGGAGGGCGTGGCTCTGCCTGTCCCGGGCGCCCGTCGGCGGTCCTGGCCCGGCTGCGCGCTCCTGCGAGGGCTTCTGTGTCCCCGCATCACCCACAGCCACCCGCTGCCTGCGTGCACCCCTCCCCCCCCCACACGCCTTCCTGCGTGTCCATGCGGGCAGGGTGGCCGCCGGGAGGACGAACTGAGGCCGCGAGGGAGGACACTTCATTCTCCTGATCTCGTCCCAACCCAACCGCCTGCCACCGATGGTCGTCAAGGTGAGATGCCAGCCACGTGCCGGCAGTCTCCACGGCAACCGCATGTCTGAGGCCCGCCTGTCACTCTTCCTCGTTGCCAATCAACAGCGGCACCGCCAACCGGGCTCCCCGTCCAGGACTCACGCCAGGTGCACGCATGGCATGATGAGGCCTTCTTGTAAAACACGTGACCCCGCTCAGAAACGTGTTACGGGCACACGGAGGTAGCTTGGGCACGTGTTAAAATGTAGAGAATGTGGACATTGTTCTGTTTTTTTTTTTGCCCCGGACCGTGTGGCCCACTGGTTAGAGCGCCGGCCAGCACACCCCGGAGGGTCGTGGGCTCAGTTCCCCAGGTTGAGAGCCTGTGCCTGGGCTGTAGGTCCGATCCCTGGCCACCTTCGGGGCGTGTGCAGGAGGCAACCGATCGATGAGTCTCTCTCATACCCGTATTTCCCTCTCTCTCTCTCTCCCCTCCCCGTCCATCCTCCCTCCCTCCCTTCCTTCCCTCTCTGAAAAGCAAGGGGAAAGAGTCCTCTGGTGAGAAGTAAAGGAAAGAAAGAATGTGCCTATACAGTGGCACCTCGAGATACGAGTGCCCTAACATACAAGGTTTTTGAGATACGAGCCGTCGAGCGAGCAATTTTTGCTTTGAAATACGAGCAACAGTTGAGATAGGAGTCATCGCACGGATCGGCCGGCTGCACACGACCCACCGGTTTACCTCGACTCGAGCGTCTCATAGTTTCCCACGCCTCAAGGATACGGAACGAATTAAACTCGTATCTCGAGGTGCCACTGTATTTTTAAAACCCTGAGTGACAGGCGGCCCGGGTGGGCGGGGCTTTGACCAGCCTGTGTGGGCGTGGCCAGGCCCCTCCACACCCCCCTTTCTGTGAACTCACTGGAATGGGGGGCAGGGGTGCGAGCAGGTCTGCGGCCGGCATTCCTGCGTATTCGACGTCTCTGCAGAGGTTCGAGGAGAAGGTCAGCCTCACAGCCACTCCCAAAGATGGCTGTCTGTGCGTGCACACGCACGGAGAAACGTGGAAACCTGTTTATGGAACGTGTGCCCAAAATACGACACGTGTGTGACACGTGTGATGAAGCCCCGTCTCCAGGGAGAGCCAGAGGCCTGTTGTCTCGGGTGGG
>PVJN01036090.1:0-21586 GCA_004026805.1 Lasiurus borealis | reverse complement strand
CTGGTAGTGGAGACCTATACCACAAACTCACTCCACTATGACAGGCCACCCTCCAGAACTACAGGCTAGACCCATAGTTTTCTATTGGTTGGTGCTTTCTAAAGGTTTTAAATATATTTTTAATGATTTCAGAGAGGAAGGGAGAGGGAGAAACATCAATGATGACAGAGAATTACTGATTGGCTGTCTCCTGCATTTAAATGTGTGTGTGTGTGTGTGTGTGTGTGTGTGTGTGGTTTAATCCTCAGCTGAGGATAAGTGTATTGATTTTAGAAAGAGAGGGAGAGGAAGAGAGAGAAGCATCAATGAGAGAGAGAAACATTGACTGGTTGCATCCCATATGTGCCCTGACTGCACCCTGACCGGAGATCGAACTCACAACCTGGGTATGTGCCCTAACCTTCTGGTGTACAGAATGACTCTCCAATCTACTGAGCCACGCTGGCCAGGGAAACCCATGTTTAGATTAAATCAAAATTAATTCTAATGATGTGTGCAACCTGAGTATTCCTGACATATCCGTCACAGCACACACATACTGGAGGCTGAGGCACAGGGCAGATCAGCAGTGTTATGTGACCATCCTGAGGGACTAGCCGTAATGCCACAGCCCTTCCCCCTTAGCCCAGCCACACACCAGAACAAGAGTAACAGAGAGATGCGCTCAATGGCATAACCTTACATCTTCTCCAGTGTATCACAAAGGTAAACTATTTACAAATTACAGCACATCGTGTACTATTAGTAACACACCTACGTACCACTAAGTCACAGCAACACAGCTGGAACATGCCACCCACAAACCCAGTGCCACTGTGTCTCCATCCTCGGTGTGCTGGTCAGGGACCATGCTGAGGGGCAGGGAAGTGGGGCCGCAGGGCAGGCCGGGAGTGATAGAGCCAGTTCTCACCATTCTCAGCTTTCTGCAAGAACCATTATTTCCTCTCACAGTGGCCCTAGGAGTGCTAACTTTTACAGTCCCCGTGCTGCAGATGAGGAAACCGAGGCAGAGTAAGAGCATCGTGGGATGATCAAGGCAAGGGCCCGAGGTGAACGGTAATGCAGCTGTGGGGCTCCAGGAGGAGAGGCCACCACCACCAGCGTCAGCACGAGTTTTTCCATCCGTTCCAGAAAAATCGGTGCCTAAAGCGCAGTCTGTCTGGTTGAAGGGGACCCAAGACAGGAAATACGCCTGGAAATGTCACCGCAGAGGCAGGCAGGTGTGAGGAGAGGGCAGGACAGCAGGGAGGGGCTGGCATGAGGATGTGGTCAGGCAGGCTTCATTCGCCTGAGAGAGGGGCACGGCCACAGCCATGTGCCAGGAGCTGGGAACAGGGTGGGAAGAAGGGCAGCTGGGGTCTGGCCCTGGTGGAACATACGTCTTAAGAAGGGAAACAACAACAAAAAAAAACAAGTAAGCCCAGCCCCGCCCATGTGGCTCAGTGGCTGAGCGTCAGCCTATGAACCAGGAGGTCATGGTTTGAGTCCCAGGCGGGGCACATGCCCAGGTTGTGGGCTCTGTCCCCAGTAGGAGGCGTGCAGGGGGCAGCCAATCGGTTTTTCTTTCATCATCGACATTTCTCTCTCTCCCTCTCCCTGAAATTAATTTTAAAAAACACACATATTTATTTAAAAAAAAAAAAACAAGTAAAAAGAATAAAGAAAGTGTCATTAATGCAATTGAGAACACCAGAGGCTGAGATAGATTGCAGGGAAGGGGAGGGACTCCCGCTGACCCAGCTGTCGGAGAACAGGGGGCCTGACAGGAAAGCCGCCTGCAGGGGGGAGGGAAGGAGAAGGTCACACAAAGAGGGGAGGGTGGCTCTGGCAGGACGAGGCCAGTAAAAGCTGCTGCTGATCACTCGGGGCCTTAAAAAACGAAGTGCAGCCCTGGCAGGCTCGGCTCAGTGGATGGAGCGTCAGCCTGGGGACTGAAGGGTCTCGGGTTCGATTCCAGCCAAGGGCCCATGCCTGGGTTGCGGGCTCGATCCCCAGTTGGGGAGCATGCAGGAGGCAGCTGATGAATGATTCTCCCTCATCAATGATGTTTCTTATCTCTCTTTCCTTCTCCCTTCCTCTCTGAAATCAATAAAGGAATATAATATATATTTTTTAATTTTATTGATTTTTTTTTTTTACAGAGAGGAAGGGAGAGGGACAGAGAGCTAGAAACATCGATGAGAGAGAGACATCGATCAGCTGCCTCCTGCATGCCTCACACTGGAGATGTGCCCGAAACCAAGGTACATGCCCTTGACTGGAATCGAACCTGGGACCTTTCAGTCCACAGACCGACGCTCTTTCCACTGAGCCACACCGGTTTCGGCGAGCCACACATTTAGAAATTGCCGTGGCCTGTGTAGAGCTGGCAACACATGCCCTGGGCAGACGCTCTATGACAGGGCACACACGTCAGGCCGAGAGGAGTCAGACTGGAAAAACGAGCTGCCGCTTCCTGAGTTAGTGGCGTGGGCCACTCAAACCTGGGATTGTCTTTGTACAGCCACAGCACCGTTTCTGGAATTTGCTCCAGGAAGTCTGAGATCCTGGTCTTTCATCAGGTGCACCCTGACTTCGGTCAGCCGGGCAAACAGGTTCCGAGCCAGGCAGGCAGCCGGAGGTCCAGCGGCTGATGGGTTTGCAATAGGTGAACGCGCGCAACATGCAGATCTACCCTCTGCACCCAAAGCGCTGAGCGCGGTGAAAGGTGAGTTCATTCTGAAGAGACCGCTGTAATTCATGGTGCCACACACTCCCGGGAAGCCTTTGGAGAGGCTTACAAATGAGTGCTGCCAACAAAATAAGAGGGGGCACGGTGGCTGCGTCACGCAGGCAAGTGTGGAGCTCCGGGCTGTGAGGGTGGCGCACCCAGCTCCATTCAGACAGAAGCCCCTGCGCTAAGGACCCTCCTAGATCCCACCCTATGCACCACCTCTTTATGTAGCTACAACTGTATTCATATATGTGCTCTATTGATGGAAGGTGAACTGGTGCAGTACGAAGTTCCCTCAAAATCAAAAACACTACTTGTGGGTATATATGCAAAGAAACAAAGCCACTAATTCTAAAAGATATCCCACTGCCACGTTCACTGCAGCGCTATTTGCGATAGCCCACAACTGGAAACAGGCTAAGTGCCCACGGATGGAAGAACGGATAAAGGAAATGTGGTGAATGTACACACTGGGATATTATTCGGCCATAAAAAAAGAAGGCAATCCCGACATTTGCAACACCAGGGACCTTGAGGGCATTATGCCAAGTGAAATAAGTCATCCGGAGAAAGACAATTACCAAATGACCTCATTATTATGTGGAACAAACAGACAGACACACCTGAACTAATACATCGAACAGACTGGCGGCTGCCACAGGTGAGGTGAGGGGTGGAGAATAAGCACTATGGGTGAAGGGGGTCAAAAGATACAGATTTCAAAAGATCAAATAAATGATTCATGAGAGTGTAATGTACAGTACGGCGACTGTAGTTAATAACACTGTAGTACTATATATCTGATAGTGCTAAGAGAATAGATCTTAACAGTTCCTATCACAAGAAAAAGATTTGTAACTCTGTGTGGTGATGGACAGTACAGTGATCATTATGTTATGCACATGAAACTACAATATGTCAAATTAAGAAAAAAATTGCTGAGAAAGAAATCCAAGATCTGCACATTTACAATGAGTGAATTTCACTGGATTAGACCTTAATCAAATTAACTATTAAAAATGCCATTTCATGCCCTAACTGGTTTGGCTCAGTAGATAGAGCATCAGCCTTCGGACTGAAAGGTTCCAGGTTTGATTCGGGTCAAGGGCATGTACCTTGGTTATGGGCACAACCCCAGTGGGAAATATGCAGGAGGCAGCTGATGGATGTCTCTCTCTCATCAATGTTTTTCACTCACTATCCCTCTCCCTTCCTCTCTGTAAAAAGTCAATAAATGATCTAGCTGCTCAGTATGATCAGGAGAAAGCGGAGGCCTATTCCAAGGTTTCAGGACTGGTTAGTGTAGAGCTAGGATTAAGTCCCAAGACAGTCTCACTCCCCTTCCTCGGTCCCGAGACGGATGTTCACGAAAACGCCCGGATTTGTTCGGAGCTGAACGTTGTCTATTGAAGTGAAGAGGCCCTCACCTTGAGTCCTTTGTGAGCCAGGGCCCGCCGGTAGCACGCTTTCACGTTGCCGTTATCGATCCGAAGCGCCTCGTCACAGTCCCGCTTTGCCTCCTCAAACTGGCACAGCTTCAGGTAACAGAGCGCTCTGGGGTAACAAGGGAACTCAGGATTATGGAAGGGAAAGACAGTATGCCTATAAACTTGACTGCTAAGAAAGATCAGAAAATAGCTCATTAACTATGTCTCTCTATACCACAGCTGTTTCTCAATTAAAACCTAGTACAATCGTGGAATTTTTCTTGCAACACATGTAATGACGGCACTGGGAATACAACTGCAAATAAAACACAGCCCCAGCAAGGAAGAGACCATTAAAACAAGCAGACATGCCCAGTGGGTGTGGCTCAGGGGTTCAGCATCCCATGCACCAGGAGGCTGCCGGTTTGATTCCTGGCCGGAGCACAGGCCTGGGTGGCAGGCTCCATCCCTGGTAGGAGGTGTGCAGGAGGCAGCCCATTAGTGATTTCTCTCTCATTGATGTTTCTCTCTTTCCCTCTCCCTTCCTCTCTCTTTCTCTCTCAAATAAATAAAAACATTAAAAAAAAGTAAAAGTGAACACAATGAAACCTGTAAAGAATGCTTTGGGAGACAAGCTGAAAATCTCATCAGATCCTTCGGGGCTGAGGAGAGGGCAAGAGCATCCAGAAAAGACTCCCCAGGAAAAGAGACGTTTAAAATGAAGCCCAGAGTATGAAGTGACAATTATCCAAAGCAAAGGCCCGGGGGTGAGAGAGAAGATGTAGGGAGAGCAGAGTGGAGGCCACGGGCCAGCATGCGCATTTTTATTTTTATTTTTTAGAGAGAAGAGGGAGAGAGAAACATTGATGTGAAAGAGGAACATTGATTGATTGCCTCCCATATGCAAACAGACCAGGGATCGAACCCGACACCTGGATAGGTGAACCGGTGACCCTTTGGTGCATGGGCTGCTTGCTACTCAACTAACTGAGCCACTGCGCTAGGGCAGTACCTGGAGCAGATCCCATGTTCCTGAGGGGATAAGGAAAGTGCCGATGGCCGCAGTGTAGGGATGAGACTGGGAGAGCGGGCAGGCCAGCTCACAAAGGGCCTGGTAAATGGCACCAGGGAAGCTGAGCTTTTCCCAAACTTAATGGTTTTTAAATAGGGGCTGCCACGTTTACCATGTTTAAAAAGATCCTCTGGCTGCCACTTGGAGGACGAGAAAGGAGGGAACAAGACTGCAGGCACCCGGTGAAGTGGTTGCAGACAAAAGGCAGAAACGGTGGGTCAAAAGGGGAGGCATTCGTCAGGGGGCATAACCCATCAGGAGCGCAGAAGGGAAGGGAGCGCTCAGGTCTGAAACTCAGGGGCACAATTGGAGGCCATAACGGGAAGGCGGTTAAATGGACCTCGGAGAGAATGACAAGGCCAGAGAGCCTGGAGGAGGGAAAAAGGATCTACACCGTTAGAGCCCCAAGAATGCCAGAGGGCGGAGAGGAGAGGCAGGCAACTGAGCCGTCCACACCGCTGCCAAAGGAAGAGGCTGTGCAGGAGGCTGAGCAGCCACAGCACCCAGGCTGAGAAGGGTAGAACAATACCTAGTGGAGTTAGTGACAAATTCTTGGCAAAAACGTTCCCAAGAGAGGAAAAGACACAAAAACGAAGCAGGGACAAGCCCAGTTAAAAGAATTACTCTGAAATAGCTAGACAGCTATTTCTTCGGGAACCAGACCTTCTTTTTCCTTGTCACCCCAGATTCCACCTACTCCCTAAAATTCCCCAGATCACCAGAGTCGAGGTAACTATCTTATACCATAACGTGGTGAAGGTGGCACCTGAGCAGCATTCTAGAACAATCTGCCCACTCCTACCGTTCACTAAAGATGCTGACCCCTTCCCTGAGTGCTTCAAGAGAAGGACACTTACGACACTAACTGGAGAGTTGTCCTAGTCCCTCCATGGAGGACCCCACCACAGCCAGGAAGGGTCAGAGCATCATCCCCGCCGGCACGCCAGCCTGTGCGTAACTCAGGCCACATCACACCGCTCAGCCCACCACACCTCATGTTTGCAATCTATCCCCCCCTCCCCACCCCACCACCTCTTAGACCATTTGCTATATAAGTAATCAAAACCCTGGGGAAAAATGTTGACAATTAATCTGTCTGTATTTTTAAATAAAACACATTACCATAAGAAATGTATAAAGTTACAAAGAACTTGCCTGTTGGTGTAGATGGCACATTCCTGATTGTTAATCTGTAAGCATGCACTGTATTTACTAAGCGCATCTTCGTAGTTTTTGTCCTTTACACATTGATTTCCTTCTTCTTTCAGGGTTTTAAACGTTTTCTCATCTGTGGAACCCCAAAAAATAAAAACGGAGGAAATGTTTAGAGAAGCCCCTCTACAGAATCTTCAGTGCAGCCGTAAGGAAATGGATAACCAATCAACTTGCCCTCCCCCCTAAATGGAACAAAACTGTCTACAAATTAGAAAGATAAACTGGCTATAAGTAGAAGTGATGACACAATTATGACACTTTACAATACAAGTACTGTATCAGCTTCATCCACACTGGCATGCCTTTCCTGGGAGCGGCAGGAGTATCTAGTGTCGCCCTTTCCTCAACCTCCCTGTGAGCTAACGGGGCTGCGGCTCTCCCGTGGCTTCCTCTCTCCTCAGCCCTTCCTTGCTTCACTGGGCCCGGCTTTAACCAATGTGCTTTCCAAACAAAAACAAACACCTCGTGTTTCATGGAAGAACTACTTTCTGGAAAATGGACAAACAAACCCACTAACGCATGAAGTAGACATTTGCCCTGTACCCTACAGGGAAAATCACAGCTCCTCCAGTCTTTACTCCTATGGCTTAAAGCAACCCCTATCCTACCCCTGTCTTTTGGGGTAATCTTTGGTGGTGGTTGTGTTTTTTTTTAAGTATATTTCTTCATTGATTTCAGAGAGGAAGGGAGAAAGAGAGAGAGAGAGAGAGAGAGAGAGAGAGAGAGAGAGAGAGAGAGAGAGAGAAACATCAATGATGAGAGAGAATCACTGATCGGCTGCCTCCTGCACGCCCCTACTGGGGATCAAGCCTGCAACCCAGGCATATACCCTTGGCCGGAATCGAACCCAGGACCCTTCAGTCCGCAGACTGACGCTCTATCCACTGAGCCAAGCCAGCCAGGGCTCTTTGGGTGTTTTTGTTGACCAACACATTATATTCTCTTGGCCAAAGCAATCTAATTGGTCAGGGCTGGGCCGATGAGAGTCACTGAGCTGCAGTGTGATGGTTGTGGCAGCAGCTGAGAGGGTAATTCCTGTTCTTTCCTGTGGGCGAGGGTGAGAGGAGGCGCTATGTTGCCATCCTAGGAGACAAAGGCAGCGTCTCTCCGAGAATGGGGCCCAGAGAGCAGACAGGCCGAGCTCGAGAGCGGAAGCAGAATGAGTCCTACACCCCGCCTTCCGGCAGCTCCCCCTGCGGACTTCCCCACCACAGAGCCACACACAACCTGTTTGGGGTTTCCTTGTCTCCTTTTTGCTTCAAGCTATTAAGAGTTGGGTTTTGGCCCTGACTGGTTTGGCTCAGTGGATAGAGCATCTTGGCCTGTGGACTAAAGGGTCCCAGGTTCGATTCCAGTCAAGAGCATGTATCATGGTTGCAGGCACATCCCCAGCGGGGTGTGCAGGAGGCAGCTGATCAATGTTTCTCTCTCATTGATGTTTCTAACTCTCTATCCCTCTCCCTTCCTCTCTGTAACAAATCAACAAAATATATATATATTTTAAAAAGCGTTGGGTTTTGTTATCCGTGATCAGGGTCCCCAATATCATCATTAGCTATTGCTGGTAGTGATCACGGCTGACTGCCTGCAAAGGATCCATTTCTCCCCGCTCTGGGGGTCCCTCGCAGCTCCTTATCTTCTTCTGTGCAGCCCATGTGTTCAGCCTAACCAAGCCAACCAGCGCATAGCATTTCTTCATCATAGAGACCAGCTCAGCAATGAGCACATGACCCATTAGAATAAGCAGCAACAGTGCCCGGCTGATGTGGCTCAGGGGTTGAAGCAAGAGGCTGCTGGTTCAATTCCTGGCCAGGTGACATGCCCAGGTTGTGGGGTCTATCCCCAGTAGAGGGCATACAGGAGACAGCCTACTGATGATGTTTCTATCCCATGGATGTTTCTCTCTTTCTATCCTTCTCACTTCCTCTCTCTCTAAAGATCAATAAAAACATATATATTATTTAAAAGTAGCAACAGAATTCCAGCCAACGGGACAACGGGATAAAAAAGCTATGACTGCCGAAACAGGTTTGGCTCAGTGAATAGAGCATCGGCCTGCAAATTGAAAGGTCCAGGTTCGATTCCAGTCAAGGGCATGTATCCTGGTTGCAGGCACATTCCCAGTAGGGGGCGCGCAGGAGGCAACTGATCGATGTCTCTCTCTCTCATCAATGTTTCTGGCTCTCTATCCCTCTCCTTTCCTCTCCGTAAAAAATCAATAAAATATATATATTTTTTAAAGCTACGACTTTGGGGCAATATATTTCCTCATTCTTAAATTAATGCCACAAAATCAATGGTGTTTCTCTCCCCTTGGACATTGATACTACAGACATGACGCCTAAAAGTGCTGTGGTTCCCTTGTTTCCGGCCAAAGCCCGAACCGTGATGAGCTGGGCATGATTTTAGAGTCCACGGGGCCCTTTTAGTTACTCGAGCCAAAACCATTCCTTACGATTTTCTGTTACTTACAACCAGTTTTCTAACACCAAGTGTTAACATTTTAAGTTTTAAATCCAGGTAGTAACTTTACCCTATGAATAACTTTATACAAATAAATAAAAATCCTTAACCTAAAGTCTAAAATATCCCTTTAAATTCTGTGATCTAAAAATCTTGATAGGTGTACTGAATTTATAGCATAAACTTGAATGTAAATGATAATCTCCTTTGTCCCTCTGTATAAACGGCATAAAGTATTAAGTTCCCATTGTCTTATTTCAAATAACAGAATATTTCTAATGTTTCAGGTTTCAAAGGGATCAGATGACACTCCCCATGAATGCTGGTATATATAAGCTCTAAAACAAAATAACACTATTTTTTTCCCCCTCCATTTCCTAAAAACATTTCCTCCAGCTTTTCTTCCAATAACCTAAGCCCTTGGTACCCATTCTCACTAATAATCAGTACACCGGGAACAGAACGAGCCGATTATGCGTGTCCTCGTGATTTCCTATGGCGTCTCCGCAGTATGGCGAGTGTATGTCCTTTGTAAATCACAGCCACCCTTCATTGAGCAAGCGCTTTGAGCCACGCCCCATTAGTAATGGACTCCGGAAAAGGAGAGGTGTCTGCGATATCCCTGGCACTGCTGAGTCATCTGTCTGTGATATGCCTGGGACTGCTGAGTCATCTAAAAGCCTTGGCAGACGGTCCCCGCATCTTCTTTCAAGGCCATGAAAGACGAAGGTCTAACCCCAGCCCCTGGGACATCACGGCTCTGGAACGTCAGAGCTTCTGCAAGATGTAGCTCCTCCGGGGAGCACGAAGGCTTACTAAGCGGGCAGGAGAAATGAGAACTCAACTGGCTTCAAAGCAGAAAGCAGGAGGGCAGTCCCATCTATTAAGCACTGCACAAAGCAAGGAGGTAGCTACTACAGCAGTGCAGACACGTTCATAGCCATGACATAAGGCAGAATACTTATACAGTCCAGTGTTTTTTGTTTCAAACACATCGATTTTTTTTATATATATTTTACTGATTTTTTACAGAGAGGAAGGGAGAGAAATAGAAAGTCAGAAACATCTATGAGAGAGAGACATCGATCAGCCGCCTCCTGCATGCTCCACAGTGGAGATGTGCCCGCAAGCCAGGTACATGCCCCCAACCGGAATCAAACCTGGGACCTTTCAGTTCACAAGCCGACGCTCTATCCACTGGGCCAAACCGGTCTCGGCAAACACAAACACATAGATCTTAATGGTGTCACAGAGAACTACATGCTACTTAACTCTTTTCCTTCTCTTACGGTTAATATAATGCTAACTTAATCTTTATGGAGGCTGCTGTAATCTTCCGGTCAGCATGGGCTGAGTATGTTATATGCATATCTCCATTTATTCCCAAGAGCAACTCCATGAGGCAGTTGCTCAGAGTAATCCCGATCATATATGCCAGGACACTGGAGGTGTGAAGCAAGCTTTTAAGACGCTGCAGTTAGAGAGTGAACAGGGCCTTAATCCCGGATCTGACACCTAAATGCAAGCTCTTCTTCTACTGCTCAAAATTACCCCTGAAAGAAATGAGCACAAACTTCCCCTACCTGTGATGCCCCGTTGGTCCCGGCCGCAGGGGTCTCCCACTTGGTCTGGGGGCGTCTCTGCTGTGGGCCGCCAGGCTCGCAGCTGCGCAGAAGTGGGCACGGAAGGTATGGGTGGCAGCTTCTCCCGCCAGTGGGGTCCTTCCAGAGCCATCAAAATCCTTGTTATTCTACAAAGAACACGAGTTTTCTTTATCGGTCATGCAAGTTGCTTTTTCTGTTACCAAAGGTCAGATCAAGAGGTAAGATTGACACCCTGGCCAGTGTTGCTCAGTAGTTGGAGTATCGGCCCAGGCACCAGAGAGTCATGGGTACGATTCCCGGTCAAGAGCACATACCTGTGTTGTGGGTTCACTCCCCGCCCCAGGTTAGGGTGTGAGTGAGAGGCGACCAGTCAATGTGCCTCTCTCAAATCTGTGTTTCTCTCTCCTCCCTTCCACTCTTTCAGAAAAGCAATGAAAAAATAATAATATCATCGGGTGAGGATTAACAAAAAACAAACAAAGAAGATTTACAAATGCTATGCATTTGTGTGCTACCCTGTCCATATATACTCTTCAAAAGGACTTTTAAAAGTTGCCAAAAACTATGTGACTTTATTTTACTTTTTTTTTTAATCCTCACCCGAGGATATTTTCCATTGATTTTTAGTAAAAGCAGAAGAGAGAGGGAAAGACAGAGAGAAATATTGATGTGAGAGAAACAAATCAATTGGTTGCCTCCTACATGAGCCCTGACCAGGGCCTGGGCCGGGGAGGAGCCTGCAACCAAGTTATGCACCCTTGACCGGAATTGAACCTGGGACCCTCAGTCCTCAGGCCGATGCTCTCTCTATACTCTAAGACAAACCAGGCGAGGGCCCCCAAATTATGTAACTTTAGATTCTTTTTTATCAACAAATAAAAGTTAAGACATCTGCAATTTAACAATTAACATGCAATAACATTTTAATTTTTAAAAAGGTGAACTATAAAAGCAGAATTGAGGAGGCCTAGAAGAAATGTCCCACGTAACAAGTAATATGACTGCTGAATTGGTAATGTGCTATTCCTGAGGATCCTCAGAAGCACTAGGAAATTTCTATGCCCAAACTGTAAAGACAGGGGTACAAGACGGGGCTGCTCTGGCGGGAGTCATTCCAAGATCATGGGTTCAGTCCCTACCTAGTCAGGGCACATACTAGAATCAACCAATGACTTGGCTGGTGTGGGCATCAGCCTATGAGCCCAGAGGAGTCTGGTACCGTTCCCATTCAAGGCACCTGCCCGGGCTGTGAACTCAGTAGGGGATGTGCAGGAGGCAGCAGCTGATCCATGTCTCTCTCTCTCTCACCGATGTTTTTCTCTCTCTATCCCTCTCCCTTCCTCTCTCTCTCAAATCAATCAATAATAAAGAGATAAAGCCTGGGCTAAAACTGTCATGTGGAATATTGCTTTTCCTTAAAATATTTACCTGCAATTAAAATACTCTTACTTTGTCTTGTTTTCCTCTCTAAAGTAACTTGCTTTTTTGTTTTTATATGCATAAACAATAAAGAATACCGGCGTCTATGAGGGTCCCTGTATTAATGACATTTACTAAAGCCATCATGAAATTCCGATTAACATCCCCGATTAACACTCTCCTCATTTTTAAAATACAAAATATCGTACTTTTATTTAAAAAACAAAATAGCATTATATCTTCAGAATGAATCTAGTTTTAAAAGGGTGCCTCAAGACTGAAGGTTGGCTAGTAATGAGTAGGCTGCATTCAAGTTAGTTAACTCGGTAGTACTTTTTGTGTGAAAAATTTGGTACTTATAGGGACAAGTAGCATACACACAATTTCCCAGTTTTTTAAACTGAAACTTCAATTGTGTTCTTTGGCTATGATAACCAAATATATATTTTGGTGTAAAAAAATAAATTAAAAAAATAATGTATAACCACCCACAACTGCAAAAGAAAAAAGAAGCTTTAGAAAAGAAGAATTGTCAAGCAAAACTTGTATTACCAGCAGGGAGGAAGGAAGAAGCAGCAGAAAAGAGATGATGTGGTGCCAGGGAGTAATAAGTATATGCAGGGAATTTTATATATAAGATTCCTGGAGAGGAAGAGAGGAAAGTGATTAATGGGAGACAGCAACAAAATAAGCACAAATGCTTCAGTAAATAAATAAATAAATAAAAACTGCTGTTGCTTAGATGGAAAAGCAAGCATAAATATGGGGTTCATGAAAAAGAACGGTGAAAATTTTAAACGGATATTTGACAGACAAGCATATATGGCAATACCAGCCAAAGCCGCCTCATTTTACATACTGGTATACCAGCAAGAACCACCCAATTACAAAAATAAATGAGTCTTAAAAGTTAATGCGTAGCCCTAGCTGGTTTGGCTCGGTGGATAGAGCGTAGGCCTGTGGACTGCAGGGTCCCAGGTTCGATTCCAGTCAAGGGCACATGCCCAGGTTGTGGGCTCAGTCCCCGGTAGGAGCCATGCAGGAGGCAGCCGATCAATGATTCTCTCTCATCATTGATGTTTCTATCTCTCTCTCACTCTCCCCTCCTCATTGAAATCAATAAAAACATTTTTTTAAAAAAAGTTAATTTGTATGAAAGGGCCTTCTTGCACACATATAAAAAGTATAATGCAATCTTCAAAAAATTAAACAGGATTATTGTATCACCCAGCAATTCGACGAGTGGAAACCACCCAAATGTCCACTGGTGGGTGAATGGATAAGCAGATGGAACATATCTACGCAACCGCATATTATTCAGCCAGGAAAAGGCAGTACCGATAGATGCCACACCATGGATGAACCTGAAAAACCTTTCCCGAGGGAAAGAGGCCAAACACAGAGGGTTCCCAGCCTGGGGTTCCATTGACACCAACTGTCCCCAGAGCCAGGAGGGAGAGCAGTGATTGTCCGGGAGGTGAGAAGGGAGAATGAGGAGTGAGGAATGAGAATGAGGGGTTTCCTTTCGGGGTGATGAAACGCTTTAAACTAGACACAGAGCGCACAGCATTGGGAATATACTAGAAAAGTCACTAAATTACCTCCTTTAAAATAGTCGCCAAATTACAGCCCTGAAAACAGTTAATTTTATGTTATGTGCCTTAGACGTCAGATGTCTTAGAAAGCACAATGCGGAAGGCTCAGACACGTGAGTCACGGGCCTCTCAGACACAGTTCTCCCTGCAGACCATCCAGCCGGTCGCCGTGAACGCCGATCCCCGAAACACTTCTGTTTCCCAGGCCCCGCTGACTCTGGGAGAAGGTCCCCCTTCCCCTGCCTCCTTTGGAGACGTGCAGGGAGAGCCCCAAGCAGCCCTGGCGTGAACAGGGCCCTCTTTGGGGGAGAAGGCACTCACTCCCCACCTTTTCATGGAGCGCAGCTCCTGGGCCGGGTCCTGAACCTACAAGGACGGGTAAAACACAGGTCCTGACCCCCAGGAGCTCCCAGCCAGGTGAGAGAAACATGTTTTACAAAAAAGGAGGGACGGAGCCAAAACCGGTTTGGCTCAGTGGATAGAGCGTCAGCCTGCGGACTGGAAGGTCCCAGGTTCGATTCCGGTCAAGGGCATGTATCCTGGTTGCGGGCACGTCTCCAGTAGGGGGCATGCAGGAAGCGGCTGATGGATGTCTCTCTCTCATCGATGTTTCTAACTCTCTATCCCTCTCCCTTCCTCTCTGTAAAACATCAATAAAATATATTTAAAAAAAGGAGGGACGGAGCATTTGCACAGACTGAAGCTGGCGGGTAAGAGGCACAGTGTCCTGGGGGCACTGAGGCAGGAAGTTGGGGTGCATACAAGGTGGGGGGAAGAGAGGAGTCGCTCAGGGACAG
This sequence comes from Lasiurus borealis, assembly GCA_004026805.1. NCBI lineage: Eukaryota > Metazoa > Chordata > Mammalia > Chiroptera > Vespertilionidae > Lasiurus > Lasiurus borealis. The sequence continues at coordinate 7,281 of PVJN01036090.1, read as the reverse complement.
CCAATTCCTCCAGGAAGCAAGTCCCCTCCTCCTCAAGGAGGAGATGGAATTCACCAGAAAGAAGAAGGGCAAAGGGGTGTCGGGAACGTCGGGGGAGGCAGCACCGACATGCAGGGAGGGGGCTCTGCAGCAGGCAAACGGCTTGGGGGGCTCGCAGGGGACACCCCGGACTGTACGAGCTCGAGAGGAAGGGGGCTGTGAATGCCAAGGTCGGACCTGGGTCCAGTCTAGATCCAGAAACCCATGTGCATCCCTCTCCTCCGGCCAGACGGGATCAGTCAGGGTCCATGTGACCCGAGGGCAAGCTCTGGGAATACAGACCTTCCTACGGTTTTCACCAAAGGACAGCAGGACCACGTGGGGAGGAGGTAAGACAGGATTTAAAAAAGGAATTAATCCAAACACACCATTCTCATTTTCTACAATTGTGCTCAAGGCCTCCTCATACATCCATGTGAGGGAGACACATTGACTGTTGCCATCCCACACGCCCCCTGACTAGGGCCAGGGATCCAGCCTGCAAGTGCAGGCCCTGGACCAGAACGGATCTATGGACCCTTCAGTCCTCGGGAAAACACTCTATCCACTGAGCCAAACTGGCTGGCACCTGCCGGCATTTTTATACACCAATAATGACCTCTCAGAAAGAGACACTAAAAAGAAAAAAATCCCATTTACCATTGTAACAAATATGCCTAGGAATAAACTTAACCAAGGAGGTAAAAGACCTGTATTCAGAAAACCATAGGACACTGAAAGAAGAAAGAAAGATACAAACAAGTAGAAGCATATACTGAGTTCATGTATTACACGTAATTCCAACACCACCCAAATCAATATATAGATTCAACACAATCCCTATTGTAATCAAGACAGTCTGGCATAACAGATCAATGGAACAGAACAAAGAGCACAGAAATCAACCAGAGGTCAATTCATATGTGACAAAGGAGGCAAGAGCACACAATGGGGTCAAGACAGTCTCCTCAGTAAGTGGCGCTGGGGACACTGGACCAGCACATACAAAAGAAAGAAACTAGACCGCCAAGTCACACGTTCACAAGAGTAAACTCAAAACGAATAAGAGACTTAAACGGAAGTCACGAAGCCGTAAAAATCCCAGCAGAAAACACAGGCAGTACGATCTGACATCTCACGTAGCAGAAATTTCACCCGTCTCCTAGGGCAGGAGACACAAAGAAAAATAAATAAACAAATGGGACCACATCAAACTAAAAAGCTTCTGCACAGCAAAAGAAACCAGCATCAGGATGAAAAGGGAGCCCACTGTATGGGAAAACATATTTCCCAATGATTCATCTAATAAAGGTTTAATTTCCAAAATATATAGAGAACTCAACAAAAGGAAGATAAGCAACCCAATATATATATATATTAAAAAAAAAAAATTGGCAAAGGACCTGAGTAGACACTTATCCAAAGAGGACATGCAGATGGCCAAGAGATAAATGAGAAAAATGCTCAGTCATCTGAAAAAAATGCAAATTAGTATCACCTCACACCCGCCAGAATGGTTAAGCTTAAGAAATCAACAAACAAGTGCTGGTGAGGATGCGGAGAAAAGGGAACCCTCGTGCACTGCCGGTGGGAATGCAGACTGGTGCAGCCACGGTGGAGAACGGGATGGAGTTTCCTCAAGAAATGAAAAAGAGAACTGCCTTTGGACCTAGTAATTCCACTTATAGGAATACATCCCAAGAAACCAGAAACACCCATCAGAAAGAATACATGCACGCCTGTGATCATAGAAGCGTTATTTACAATAGCTAAGATCTGGAAACAGCCTAAGGGGCCCTCAGTATGTGAGCCAGGCCAGTGTGCTCAATAGTTAAGAGTACTGGCCCACAAACCAAGGGGTTATAGGTTCGATTCCAGGTACCTAGGTTGCAGGTTCCAATCCTGCCGTGGTCAGGGCAAGTGGAGGAGGCAACCAATCAAAGTATCTCTTTCACCGCAATGTTTCTCTTTCTCTTCCCCTTCTTCCTCCCTCCCTTCCACTCTGAAAATCAATGGAAAAAATATCCTCGGGTGAGGATTAACAAAACAAAAAACAACTGTGGTACATTTATACAATGAAGTACTATGCAGCTATAAAAAGCTTTTAGCCCTCACCGGTTTGGCTCAGTGGATAGAGCTTCAACCTGTGGACTCAAGGGTCCCAGGTTCGATTCCGGTCAAGGGCATGTACCTTGGTTGCAGGCACATACCGGGTAGGGGGTGTACAGGAGGCAGCTGATTGATGTTTCTCGTCGATGTTTCTACCTCTCTCTCCCTCTCCCTTCCTCTCTGTAAAAAAACAATAAAATATATATTTTTTAAAAGAGTTTTTATCCTTTGGACAACATGGATGGACCTAGAGATTATTATGCTACGCAAAATAAGCCAGACAACATCACATTATCTCATTTATAAGTCAAGTCAGATAGCATCAATTATCTCATTTATATGTGGCATCTAATGAACAGAATACACAGACAAACAAAACAGATTCAGAGGTTTAGATGCACAGAACAGACAGACAGGGACCTCAGAGGGAAGGTCGGGGGCAGGGACAAGAAGAGATTAACCAAAGAATTTATATGCATGGCCCAGGGACACAGACAACAGGGGTGCGGCCTGGGGTGTGGCTGGGGCCAAGTGGAGGGTGGGAAAGGAGTGGGGGAACTGAGGGGACATCCGTAATACAATTCTGTTAATAAAAAAAAACTAAATATACATATATATATTTGTATATAATATTCACTGAAGAGTAATAAATGGAGCAGGAAACAAATGTAAAGGTATGAGAGGCCCTGGCTGGTGTAGATCAGTTGGTTGGAGCATCGTCCCAAACACCAAAATGTGGTGGATTCAATTCCCAGTCGGGGCACACACCCAGGTTTCAGATTCAATCCCCAGGTCGGTCGAGGTGCATGTAGGAGGCAACCCATCCATCTTTCTTTCTCACATCGGTTGTTTCTCTTTCTCTCGCTCTCTCGCTCTCTCTCTTCCTCTCTCTAAAGTTAATTTTTAAAATTGCTAAAAAAAAAAATTAGTTTACAAAGGTATTCGAGGTACAACTCAGAATGTATTATGGGATGCTTAGAAATTAAGATGGAAAGGAAATCATTTGGTTTGGCTGCAGGGAAAGGCAGCGATCATTCATGTGAAGTCGGTCACTGAGAACACTGCGTCCGCTTTGACACCATTCTTGAAGGAGGGAAAGAAAGAAAGAAAAAAAAAACAAACACCTCATTCCATCCTAAAACATCTAACCCTCAGGTCACGTTACCTGTTAATACTGTCATTGGCTACCTGGATCCCGCAGTCTATTTGCAACACCGTTTTGTAATCCACATACGCTTTCTGATACTTCTCTAGAGTTTCATAGGCCATTGCCCGTCGAAGAAGAGGTTTCACTGAGAACGGATGAAGTTCCAGAGCCCTAAAGGGACACACAAAAATATTGCACGTCATTTGTCCCGAAAGTTACTCTTTAACTTAGACTAACTGAACGTACCCCGCAGTCCCGGACTTAAATACGCACCTACCGGCATTTCCTCTTCAGGATCTGGCCATGCGCCAGAAAGGCAAACCCTGAGTCACAGAGCCAGCAACTCTGGGGCCACATCCTTTTTTTTAAACCAGGAGCAAAGCCCTCTGGCATGGAATTCATTTGCTCTTCCCCCCCTGAAACTAGCTCCCCAGCACTCGCTGGCCTCCATACCTCCTCCCCTGCCCTCACTCCACTCTACCCTTCCCCTCCCCTACATCCCAACAGAGCCCATCATGGCATACAGAGTAGGCTTTCAACAGATTGTTATTGAAGGATTAAAAGGGGACTTTTTACTTGCCTATGTATTTAATAAGGCACCTTGGCACAGAACCACAAAAACTTGGCATTGCTGTTTGAAAATTAGCTAAAACTTAATACGGTTTTGTATTATTCACCTGCTTCTAAAGGGCCTCAAAAATAGACCAGAGGTAATCAAGGAGGCCTACAATGACTTTTTTTTTAATTTTATTGATTTCAGAGAGGAAGGGAAAAGGAGAGCTAGAAACATATTGAGAGAGAATCATTGACCAGCAGCTACCTAATGCACATCCTCTCCCTCCCCACCAATTGGGGATCAAGCCCAAAATCCAGGCATGTGCCCCAACCCAGAACTGAATCTAGACGTCCTGGTTCATAGGTTGATGCTCAACCACCAAGCCGAACCAGCCAAGCATACAATGACTTCTTTAAGCCAGGAATTTTAATCTTGAACTTATCTATTTCACTATCACTAGAGATATATTTCAAGGTTCTGTTCCTTGGTTTTGTTTGAAGTAACTGTTTAAAGCTACTTCACTACGTAGTTCATTATATTCTGAAATAGAGCATATGATCAAGACTGTATTGCCCGTCTGGTTTGACTCAGTGTTTGAGCATGGACGGATGAACCAGGAGGTCACAGTTCAATTCCCAGTGAGGGCACATGCCCAGATTTCAGGCTTGATCCCCAGTTAGGGGTATGCAGGAGGCATCCAATCAATGATTCTCTCTCATCATTGATGTGTCTATCTTTCTATCCCTCTCCCTTCCTCTCTAATAAAAATATATTTTAGGAAAAAAACAACAACAAAAATGAGTTTGAGAATCAATGCTTTGGAGTAAAGGCACCCATGCCCCTTATGCTGGAGGTCAGTACTGGCCATCAGGGCTGGACTCCTAGGCCCAGAAGACAGTGTTGAGCTAAGGACACCTTACCTAAGCACCACCCACCTCCTCACCCAGCAGGCCGCTGTCCCTGCAGACAGACCTCCAGTCTAGCCTCCCTGGACACCATGGCTGAGTCCCATCTTTCACCTCCTCTTGGGTCTACAATGAAACACAAGTTTTAACAAGAAAATGCCTGCCACCTTTAACAATCTCACTTAAGGACAGCATGAGTCCACTGTTTTTACAGTAGCCTTGCTATACAGGTACTGGGTTTTTAATATATATATGTGGGGTTTTTTTTATTGATTTTTCACAGAAAGGAAGGGAGAGGGACAGAGAGACATGGATCAGCCACCTCCAGCACACCCCCCACTGGGGATGTGCCCACAACCAAGGCACACGTCCCCGGCCGGAATCAAACCTGGGACCCTTCAGTCCGCAAGTCAAAACTCTATCCACTGAGCCAAACTGGCTTCGGCGGTACCGGGTTTTTAAATCAAAAGTCCTAAATCTCCCTCACTGTAGCGAATACCTAAGACAAGTCTGATGGGGTAAGGTATTAGCAACAGACACCTACGTGGGAAGGGTGGAAGGGAAACAAAGTTTTTGGCACCCAAACACCTGTGCCTTTTGAGCTCAGCCAGAGTGGCTCAGTTACTGAGCACCGTCCTACGAAAGGCTGCCAGTTTGATTCCTGGTCAAGGCGCTACCCAGGTTGCAGGTTCGACTGTTCAGGGCACACACTGAAGGCAACAGATGTCTGTCTATCTCTCTCCCCCTTTCTTCCTCTCTCTAAGCATGTCCTGGGAAGGGGGACGGGAGGGACCTGGCTGGTGTCGGTCAATGGTTGAGCATCTATCCATGAACCAAGAGGTCATGGTTTGATTCCTGGTCAGGGCACATGGCCAGGTTTCAGCTTGATCCCCAATGGGGGTACGGAGGAGAAAGCCAATCAATGATTCTCTCTCATCAATGATGTTTCTCTCTCTCTCCCTCTCTAAAATCAATAAAACCATATTTAAAAAAGAATAAATTGTGCCTTTTAGGATACTGATTTTTAAACTGGCTATTAAGAAACAAAAGAATTAGAAATGAACCTTTGATCTTTCTCTCCTTTTCTACCCAAGAGATTCAGAGAGAAAAACCTGCTCCAGGAAAGAAATCTTACCCACAAGCACCTTGGCCTAATTTGAATTAAGTATGGTCGGCAGAAAGGCCTCAAGCAGGGGCGTTTACTAGAATCCTCCCCCTCCTCCCCAATCTCATTGTTTCTAGCAAATCTTTACCTGCCATGTGTTTCCCTCCTTTCTTTGTCAAAAATAACATATATACCAAATTTTACCTATCTCTTTGGAATTTTCATGCTTATGTGAATTCCCCGTGCGCCTGTATTAAAATTCCATTTTCTCCTGTTACTATTCCTCCGTTACTTTGATTATGAGCCCGGCTAGAACTTAGAAGGCGGAAGATAAGTATTATTATTATTTTAGCCCTCTCACAGGTTCCCGGCTGCAAATCGCAGTGCCCCTGATGTTCTGCAAATTCACGTGGTCTTGTCGGTTAGTTATGGGAAGTGGTAAATGTTTAACACCCGGCTCTTCTACAGGAAAAAAGCCCAGGTTTATGGCATTTGCCAATTTCCATGGTATTAGTACTGGGCCATGGGAGGCTTCGAGCTAACCCACATGACTTCGACCAATTCACAAATTCCTAAAAATGTAACAATTAGCTAATGTGAACTAGCATAACAGTGGATGAGGTCTAAAGTCAGGCCAGACTGAATATAAATGTTTTTTAATATATTTTATTACTTTTTACAGAGAGGAAGAGGGAGGGATAAAGAGTTAGAAACATCGATGAGAGAGAAACATCAATCAGCTGCCTCCTGCACAATCCCCACTGGGGATGTGCCCGCAACCAAGGTACATGCCCTTGACCCTAATCAAACCTGGGACCCTTCAGTCCGCAGGCCAACGCTCTATCCACCGAGCCAAACCGGTTAGGGCGGAATATAAATATTATTTATTTAAAATTTGAATGTAAAATTGGCAAAAAAAATCTGAGTACCAAGGCCTTAAAAAAAAAAAAAATCCTCACCTGAGGACATGCTTAGAGAGAGGAAGGGAGAGAGAGAGAGAAGAAATATTGATTGCCTTCCATACATGCCATGACCAGGGATGGAACCCCCAACCCGGGCACATGCCCAACTGGGAACCGACCCTGGGACCTCTTGGGTCAATGGTCAACCAGTGAGCCACTCCAGCAAAGGCCTTCTTTTTAAACTGGAGACACAGCGCTGGCCAGCTGGCCCAGTTGGTTGGAGCACTGTCCTGGACATCGAGAGGTTTAGGGTTCGATTCCCAATCAGGACACATAACTGCGTTACAGGTTCGGTCAATGTTTTTCTCTCACCCCAATGTTTCTTTCTCTCCCTTCCTCTCTCTCTAAAATCAGCAAACATATCCTCAGGTGAGAATAAAAAAAAAAAAAGGTAGACACAGATACTAACAAGTTTTTAGCCATGGCATCAAACTGATACCAATGAAAAAAAAATGAATCGTTCACCTTATAATCACAGT
>PVJN01036089.1:0-21706 GCA_004026805.1 Lasiurus borealis | reverse complement strand
GGGTTTATTCAGACCAGCATGCTGGGGCTCACAACATACTCCGAAAACAGAGCAGAGGCTGAGAGCCCCGAGCCTTTGTTACATGACCGTTTTATACTGGGGGTCAGGGGGTGGAGAGCTGTAGTTGGCCTATCCTGATAGGCCAGGTAGGGGAGTTGGCCCATCCTGATAGGCCAGGTAGGGGCCAGGGTCTGCTTACACAGGTGTTTTGCCTTATTAGGTTATCTCCCGGCACATTCTTACTGGATTACCTAATGGTGGGTTGGGTAATTGGCAAGTCTCTTTGTCTCGTTAAGGGCGTAATCACCTAAGATGGAGGAAGCTGGAAAGAATTCCCTTTCATGGGAACCTCTCCAGTGGCAGCTTTCCCGTAGCCAGGCTCCCAAGGCATATGCGTCTCTGTTGTTCGGGGGTAGGAGACCTCACCCCGACCCGGGCGAAATCTGACCCTTCCTCGCATTGCGCAGATCTCCAAATCCGCCACCCGCACGTCCTCACTGCCTGGAAAGCCATGCTCTGCGTCCCTGGCTGCTCAGTGGGTGCCTCCGTCAGCCGCAGCTTCCAGACCTCCCTTTTATCCCAGGCACAGTCTGACCTCACCATGTGCTCCGTGGATCTCTGAGTCCACTGCGTGTCCGTGCCAGTTGGAGAGCAGAGTTCTGGGTCCCCGGGTCCCCAGCTGCTTGATGTGTGCGCAGCTGCCAGCTTCAGATGGCTGCAGACATCTACTTGCCTCTGAAAGATGGCTCGGTCTACGAGTTCGTGCTGGGGGCTCGGGCGGGCAAAAACCCCTTGGCAGTGGGGCTGCCCGGCTGCGAGAGCCCCGTCCAGCAGTTCCCCACCTTCTCTTGGAGGATAACTGGCTCTTAACTTTCCACCAAACACTCCCAGTGTGACTCTCAGCTGCTCTCTCTCCTTCTGCCCATCGACAAAGCTCCAGACCCGTCTGTTTACTCCGCCGCCATTTTCTCTCCCCCCTGAGTAAGTTTCTTTTAGATAGCAGATATATGGATCATGTTTTCTTATCTAATCGGTTCCTCTGTGTCTTTTGATTGGAGCATTTAATCCATTTACATTTAAAATTATTATTGATAGGTACTTATCTGTCACCATTTTTAGTCTTTACCCCTGAGTTTCTCTTCACTTCCTATTTCTTTTTTTTTACAACAGGCCCTTTAATATTTTTTGCATTGCTGGTTTGGTGATAATATATTCCCTTAGTCTTTTTTGTCTATGAAGCTCCTGATTTTACCTTCAATTTTGATTGAATGCCTTCCTGGGTACAGTATTCTTGGATTCAGACCCTTCCTTTGGATGACTTTGTATATTTCATTTTATTCTCTTCTGGCCTTATGAGTTTCTGTTGAGAAATCAGTTGCTAGTCTTATGGGGGTTCCTTTGTAGGTAACTTTCTGTTTCTCTCTGGCCACTTTTAAGATTCTTACTTTGTCATTGAGGTTTGCCAGTTTAATTATAATGTGCCTTGGTGTCGATTTTTTGGGGTTCATTTTGCTTGGTACTCTGAGCTTCTTTGATTTGTGTCGTGTTTTTCTCTCCTATATTATGGAAGTTTTCTGTTATGATTTCTTCAAACAGGTTTTTATTCCTTGTGCAGTTTCCAATCTTTCTGGAACCTCAATTATATTGATGTTATTTTGTTTCATGTTATCCCCAAGTTCCCTTAGGGTCTCTTTTTGCTTTTTAATTTTCTTTTCCAGAAGCTGCTGTACTTGTGTAATTTTTTCTACCTTGTTTTCTAGCTCACTGATGTGGTCCTATGCTTCTTTTCATCTACTTTTGATGCTTTCTATTGAGATCTTTATAGTAGTAATGTCATGTTTCATTTCTTCTTCATTATTCTTCATTTCTTCTTGCTTCTTATTCATTTCATCTTGAGTCTTCTTCATTTCCTTTTGGCTCTTATTCATATTGTCAATTTTGTCTTTCATTCTTTTCAGCCACCTTATGACCATTTCTCATAACTCTTTCTCTGGCAGGTTTATTTCTGCCTCTATTTCATTTACTTTCTTTTCTGGTGATACCTGATTATTTGTCACATGCTCGCTGTTTCTTCGTCTGCCCATGGTCTTCCTTCTCAGGGTGTCTGTTTATGTAGTTCTCTCTCCTACCTTGATTTAAAGGAACAAACTAAAACATGACCAGGTATAAATCATAAGACACTGAACAGGAGTGTATTCATGATGTTAGTAACCACAAAAAAGGTTGATCACCAATGAGAGACAAATTAGGGGTGAATAGAGAACGAAGAAAAAAATGAGGAAAAAAGAAAAGAAAGAAGTGCTGGTGGAGAATCCAAGATGGCAACATAGGTAAACACTTACACTGCTGCTTTGCACAACGATTTCAAAACTACCACTAAAAGACAGAAAGGACATTCTCCTTAATCACAGGAAAGCTGGCTATAATGAAAGTACTACATATAGAAGGAAAGAGAGGGGCTCACAGAGACCCAGAGGAGCTGCAAAAAGCTGAGGTACAGAAACACACACATGGAAAGGGTTAGTGCCAGAGAACCTGGCTGGCTTTCTCTGGTGGGAGGGAGATGGAGACTCTCAATGCATTGAACCCCTTATCCTATGACAGTAAAGCCCAGATCCAGCCAAAACTCCTACAGGGGAGTTTGGACTGTGAAAAGGGAGAAGTACATGGAAATTTAGGGGAGTCACAATAGATCAGAAGTATGGTGGCACGCATGGCACTGCGCACAGAGGACTGACTGCTGGCTTTCACAAGAGGACGGGAGACAGATCCTCTCAACTGCGTCACTTCTAACTTCACTAAACCCCAGTTTCAGGTGAAACCATGGGGACCCAGAATCATATGGTCCCAGAGCGCAGGAAGCCAGATGGGGAGCAGTCTAGTAGCACTGAGAGAGTGCGCGCACACACAGAGACCGCTCCAGCCATTACCCAGTCACGTGAGACTCAGGAGCCATGGAGGGCAGGGCCGACTGTAAGGCAAGGCAGTCCCTTAAGCCCTGAGACTCCACCCATCCCAAGTTCAACAGAGAGGCTTTTTCAGTTTTGCAATTCTGATATCATAAGACTGAATCCAACACAGAAGTTCTCCTAGCATAGTGAAATGCCGAGACAAGCAAAGGGATCACAAACAAAAGAAATAGAGGAGAACAAACCACTGGATATAGAGTTCAAAACCATGTTTATAAGGTTTTTCAAGACTATCCTAGAAAAGTTGGATAAAGTTAGCAAGACCCAAAAGGAAATGAAAAAGAACCAGCTAGAGATGGAAAAGAACCAACAAGAGATGGAAAAGGACCAACTAGAAATTAAATATACACTGACTGAAATAAAAAATATTTTACAGAGACCTAAAAGCAGACTTGAGGAAGGCAAGAATCAAGTGAACAATTTGAAATACAAAGATTCAAAAAACACTCAACTGGAAAAGCAGGAAGAGAAAAGAATCAAAAAATGTAAAGATAATGTAAGGAGCCTCTGGGACAACTTCAAACGTACTAATATCAGAATTGTGGGGGTGCCAAAGGAAGAGAGAGAGCAAAATACTGAAAATATATTTAAAGAAATAATGACTGAAAACTTCCCTCATCTGGTAAAAGAAATACTCTTAAAAGTCCAGGAAGCACACAGAACCCCATATTAAAGGAATCCCACGAGGAATACACCAAGACACATTATTATTAAAATACCAAGAGCTAAAGACAAAGAGAGAATATTAAAAGCAGCAAGAGAACAACAGTTCATTACCTACAAGGGAGCACCCATACAACTGTCAGCTGATTTCTCAACAAAAACTATGCAGGCCAGAAGGCAGTGGCAAGAACTATTCAACGTGATGAATAGCAAGAACCTACAACCAAGAATACTCTATCCAATAAAGCTATCATTCAGAATAGAAGGGCAGATAAAGAGCTTCACACATAAGAAAAAGCTAAAGGAGTTCATCAACTCCAAACTAGTATTATATGAAATGCTGAAAGTTACTCTTTTAGAAGAGGAAGAAGAAAAAGGTAAAAGATAAAAAAATTAGGAACAACAAATACATATCTATCAACAAATGAATAAAAAAATTAAGTGAGCTAAAAATTTGATGAACATAATAAACTGGTGAATATAATAGGATCAGGAGCACAGAAAGGGAGTGGACTGATAATTCTCAGGGGGAAAGGGATGAGGGGTGTACAGGGAGAGACTGGACAAAAATCATACACCTAGGATGAGGTCAACGGGAGGGGGGTAATGGTAGATGAAAGGGTGGGAGTTGGGTGGAGGTGTCCTTGGAGGGGAAAAAAGAGAAACAAATGTAATAATCTGAATAATAAAGATTTAATTAATTTTAAAAAAGAAAAGAAAAGAAAGAAGTGCCAAAATCAAATTGGGAGAAGGGAGATGAATGAATGAATGAATGATTAAATAAATAAATAAATAAATAGATAAAATAAAAATAAATAAAATTTAAAAAAAGAAGAAAACCAAAAGAGAAAAAAAGTAAGAGAGAAAAGAAAGAGAATAGCGAGAAAAGGGGAACAGATTATAGCCGTAAGGAGAAAACTCCAATAGAACAGCCACTAATCCCAACAAATGCCGGCAACAAGTTCCGGGATATTAATACAAACTACAAATAACAACTAATATCGAGGAAGGTGAGGCAAAACAGAGGTAAAAAAAATAGAAATAAAGCAAACAAAAAGCTAAATAAAACAAGTAGAATAATCAAAAACAATCTCCCAAAAAAGTATAAAAAATCTTTATAATCACCATTAAGGCGAACGACAAGAGAAAGACATAGTGAAAGACAACTTTTTGTATAGTGAACACAAGAAGAGAGAGGTTTGTATGGATTTGAAGTAGGGGATTTTAAATTAGATATAAAAGTGGGGTGAAATTTTAACCAAGAGAAAGAATAGGGAGAATCTAAAGTTGGAAAAGGGAAAGAGAAACAAGACAACATCATGGAGAAAGTTAGGAAGAGAATGTTGGCATAAAGGTAGAGTTGAGATAGAGTAAAATTATGCTAAAGGAGAGATGAAAGTGGAGTGTAGAAATCTAATCCCAAAGTAAAATAGACAATAAAATGACACTTTTTTTTTCAAGAATGTAAAGTAGTAATAATAATACTAGTTGAAAATAAAAATGTAATAATTAAAAAGGTAAAATCAATTGAGGAGAAAAGAAATAGTTTTTTAATTAAAATATGCCAAAAAATAAAAATAAATTAAATTAAAAAATAGAATAAGAAGTAGTGGAGATCATTCACTTCCACTATTGTTCTGTTTGGCATTCCTGTTTCCCAGTTGGAGGGTATTGGAGTTCCTTGTGTTCCACTGCTGAGGTTGGTCTTAATCTCTTTATTCTTTTGTGATTATGCTAGAGTCAATTTGTGAGTCATCCACTGGGCGGCAGTGTTTCTGACTTGACCTCTGAGACTAAGCACAGGACCTCTCTAGCCTGTGCTTAGATCCTGCTACTCTGTTAATCTCAATACCAGTTCGTGGGGATGGGTTGTCCCAGAGATGGTTCTCTGATGCTTAGTCTGTGCCCTGATCCCCAGGTTCCAGAAAAACAACCTTCCCCTGCAGTCTCTCAGGATGTCTTCAAATACATGATCCTATGTATTGGGCTTAGCAATTAGAAGCCAGGATCTGAAGAGGAAAGAGTGCTGTCTGTGCTCTCTCCCTTCCCTACTCCTGTTCGAGTAGCCAGAATACTGAAATAACTTCCAGGCTGTCCTTCTGCCTCAGATAAAAATGAGTTGTTTTCTAGAGCTCTCCTCTGTTAATAGCTCTGAGAGCCCCCTTGCACATTTAGTGATCACGCCTTGCCCCACATCCGTGCACCTTTTCAGAAGCAACTTTCCCCAAGTTCAGTTCCCACATTGTGCTCGTCTCCGTTCTGCAGTATAGGAGACTTCACCTATCCCAGGCAAAATCTGACCTTTCTGTGTGGCATGTGGACCTCCTCTGAGTCCGAGTGTCTGTGCTGAATGGAGAGCGATGTTCTGGGTCCCCCAGCTGTTCGGTGGGTACTGCAGCTATAGCTCTTAGACATCCACTTGCCCCTGCAAGATGGCGTGGACTCCACGTTCATGCTGGTAACTCCAGGAGACAAAAACCCCGTTGCAGTGGGGCTGCCTGGTCAGGGGAGCCTCATCCAGCAGTTCCCCATCTTCTCCTGGAGGATAATTGACTCTTAACTTGCCAACAAACACTTCCAGTGCGACTCTCAGTTGCTCTCTCTCTCCATCTGCCCAGTGACAAGGCTACAGACATGTCCGTCTGTTCCACCACCATTTTCTCCCTCCTATTGAGTATTTTGTTGGTTCTAGGTTTGTCATGTATGACCTTTATTATGTTAAGGTATGATCCCTTTTTTCCCATTTTACTGAAGATTTTTATCAAAAAAGAATGTTTAATTTTGTCAAATGCTTTTTCTCTTCTACTACTATACACATGTGGTTTTTATCTTTCAACTGGTTAATATGAAATATCACATTTATTTATTAATGAATATTGTACATATATTACATCCCTAGAATAAATCCCACCTGGTCATGGTGTATAATCTTTTTCACATATTGCTGGATGTGATTTCTTAATATTTTGTTAAGGATTTTTTCGTTAACTGTTTTTATTTATTTCAGAGAGGGTGGGAGAGAGACTGATAGAAACATCAATGATGAGAGAGAATCATTACTCAGCTGCCTTCTGTAGACCCATACTACTGGGGTTCAAGATGGCAAGCCAGACCCATACTACTGGGGTTCAAGATGGCAAGATGTGTCCTGACCAGGAATTGAACCATGACCTCCTAGTTCATAGACTGCTGCCCAACCACTCAATCACACAAGCTGGACTTGCTGGAAATTTTATGATCTGTGTTCATCAGGGATATTGCCCTTTAACTTCTTTTTTTATATTGTCTTTAAATGGTTTTGGAATTAGGATAATGCTGGCTTCATAAAAAGAGTTTGGAAGAGTTCCTTCTTGACTTTTTTGGAAAAGTTTGAGGAAGAAGGGTGTTATGTCTTCTTGAATGTTTGGTAAAATTCACTTGTGATTCCATCTTTCCAGGCTTTTGTTTGATGGAAGTTTTTAAATTACTGCTTCAATTTCCTCTATTGTTATTGACCGACTCAAGTTTTCTGATTCTTCCTCATTGAGTTTGGAAGATTTTATATTTCCAGGAATTTGTTCATTTCACCTCAGTTGTCCAGTTCGTTGGCATACAGTTATTCATGGTATTTGCTTATAATCCTTTGTATTTCTGTGGTGTCCATTGTTATATTCCCTCTGTCATTTATAATTTTATATTTTTCATACTTCTTTTGTTTCTTGATGAGTCTTGTTAAGAATTCATTAATCTTGTTTATTTTTTTCAAAGAACCTGCTCTTGTATTTATTGATGTTTTGAACTAATTTCTTCAGCCTCTATGTCATTTATTTCTATTCTGACTTTTATTGTTTCTTCTACTTCCTCTGAGCTTTTCCTGCTGTTCTATTTCTAGTTAATTTACTTGTAGGGTTAGATATTTTATTAGTGCTTTAACTTGTTTCATGAGATGGGCGTATAATGCTATGAACTTCCCTCTCAGGACTGCCTTCACCATGTGCCATAGTTTGAGGGTAGTTGTGTGTTCATTTTTAATTGTTTCCAGGACATATTTAAATTTTTGCTTGAATTGATATCATGATGTTTAGTTTAAATGTATATGGATGTTTTTAATTTTTTTATGCTGTAGTTGATTTCTAACTTCATGACATTATGAATTCAGGTGGTGGTTGGTATTATATCAATCTTGTTGAATTTTCATAGACTATTCCATACCCTTCCATGTGGTCTATCTTTGAAAATGTTCCATGTGTATTTGAGAATAATATATATATTCTTTTGCTTTGGGGTTAAATACTCTGTAAATATTGGTTAGATCCTTCTGATCTATGTGTCATTTAAAGCCTCTATTTCCTTGTTAATTTTTTCTCTGGGAGATCTATCCAGTGATGTTAGTGTGGTATTAAATCTCCACTATGACTAAAGTGCTGTCAATTTATCTTGTAATGTCCAATAAGAGATTTTTAATGCACTTGGATGCTCCTACACTGGGTGCATATGTGTTTATAAGGGTTATATTTTCTTGTTGAATCATTCCCTTTACTATTATGAAGTGGTCTTCTTTGTCTCTTATTATGGCCTTTGTTTTGAAGTCTATTTTGTCTGATTTGAGTGTTTGCTACTCAAGTTTTTCTTCACTGTCCATTTGTATGGAGTATATTTTCCCATCCCTTCACTCTCAGTCTATATGTGTCTTTTATTCTGAGGTGGGTCTCTTGGATATCCCCCCCCCACACACACACTAGAGGCTAGGTGAATGAAATTTGTGCACTCAGGGGTCCCTTTGTTTGGCTGGTGCCCTCTTGCAGTCTCACAGTCCTTGGGAGAAATCCTTAGTGCTGTCATGGAAGCGAGACAGGCACCTGCCACCACCACTGCACTTGCCAGCCATCAACCCATTTCAGGGCTTCTGGCCTAGCAGCGTTCCTCCTGAGGGAGTGCACTGACCACCAGGGATCAGCTCCTGAGTTGAGTATCTGCTCCCTGGTGATCAGGGAACATCACTGTTAGATCAATTTGCATATTGAACTTTTATTATATAGGATATTATTCATTAAGTCACCTTTCTCTTTTGACTAGAGCATTTAACCATTTACATTTAAGGGTATTATGGGTAGGTATTTATTTGTTGCCATTTTTTTTTCTGCCTAGAGTCTTCTATTTCTTTTTTTCTTCTTAAAACTCTCTAACATTTCTTGCATTGCTGATTTTGGGGCAATGTACTTCTTTAATGTCTTTTTGTCTGAAAATCTTTTTATTTACCTTCAATTTTAAATGATAGCTTCACTGGATATAGCAGTCTTGGATTTAGGTCCTTGCTTTTCATTATTTTGAGTACTTTATGCCACTACTTTGTGGCCTTAAGTTTTTTTAGAGAAATCATTTTCTCTATCTATCTTGCTGCATTTCAGATCCTTTCTTTGTCTTATTAATTTTCATTTTAATTATGATGTGTTTATATGTGGGTTTCTCTATGTCCAATTTTATTGGGACTCTTTGCCTCCTGAACTTATGTGACATTTTCCTTTACCCATTTGAGGAAGTTTTATTTCATTATTTCTTTAAAGAGGTTATCCATTCTTGCTCGTCCTCTCTTCCATATGATATTTCTGTAATGTTGATGTTGTTACATTTCATGTTGTCCCTAACTACTTTAAGCTATCTATGTGCTTTTTAATTCTTTTTTCTATTTGTTGCTCCAATTGTGAATTTATTTCTACTTTGTCATCCCAATCATCGATTCAGTCCTCTGCTTCATTCACTTTGCTTTCCATCCCATCCAGTGTGTTCTTCTTCTCTTCCAGATATATAATTCTTCATTTCTGTCTGGTTATTATTAATGGCCTTCATTTCTCTTTTCATGCTATTATAATTTGCATTAAGTTCATTAATCATCTTTGTAAATTTTATTTTGAACTTCATATCTGATATGTTGCTTGCCTCAATTTTATTTAGTTCTTTTTCTAAAGATTCCTCCCCAGTCCCCCCCTTTGGGGATTATTTCATTTTCCACCCATTTAAGCTATTTTCATATTTCCTTCTGTGTATTATAGATCTGCTATGTGTCTCAGTCTTTGTGGCATGGCCTTATGTAGAAAGTCTCTTGAGGATTCCAGTGGTGTAGTCTCTTAGTTCACCTAAACTGGATGCTCTAGAATTGCCCCTTGGGTGTGTTGTTTGGGCTATCCTGTTATAATTGTACTTGGTTGTTGATGTACTATTTGTGGGGACGATCTCCCCTTAGACTTGTTGCCAGAGAGATTTGACCATAATGTTATTGTGCCAGGTGTTCAATGGCCAGGGTCTTTTTAGTTCAGAAGCTGGAACTGCCTTGAGTCTCTCAATTTGCTGGACCCTGCTCTGAGCAGTACTTGTTTCACTCATGGAGTTGGTCCTCCAGAGGTCACCGGCTGGCATTTGGGGGTCCCACTGTGTTTTGCTCACTGACAGTCTGGGATGGTATCTGTGCTTGGGAACCAAACTGTTGTTTTTCATTAATTAGATATGGAAAAGACTCAAAGCCTCTAGTGAACCACTCCTGCCTGCAGAATGATTTGGGTTCAGTCTTGACTAGAGTACAGGCAATAATTCCCTTTGGGCTGCTAAGTTTTTCAACAGGGTTGGATAATTGCTTCTGCCTGGAAGTTAATTGTTATTCTACGTCTCTTTATGGGCCTCAGAAACTCCACATGGTGGATCAGGTAATTTTACCATAGAATGGATCAGCTGTCTTTCCCCCAGGAAAAATGTCAGGATAATACAGGTTTAACTGAGAATGATGGACTCACTGCATGAGGGCATGACTTAACAAACCAAGGTGTCTGCCTTCTGAGCTCTAAACCAATAGTCCCCAGTCCTTGCTTCTGTTCAGACAGCTCAAGTCTTCTCTGCTCTCCCTCTGTGAGAGGACAAGGTGGGGGGCTTTGTGCTTGACCCATATAAGAGGGTGCCTGCATTTTCAGCCTTCTCTCCCTGTCAGACTGCAACTCTGCTCTTTTACACAGCCAGATGTTATGTGGGCTCCCTTATTAGTTCTGGTCCTCTCTTCTGGAGGGGTGACAGCTTGGGGATTAGACCCCAGAGTTCTCATTGGCAAAAATCCACAGCTGAGGTATCTCTATTATTTCAGCTGTTGTCTCTGGGAGCCTGGCCAACCCTTTAGTGACTGCCCCTCCTACAAGCCTCTATGTGGTCTCCACTTCCCATCCTTGGCTTTCAGCATGCTCTACAACAAACTTGTCAAACCCACAGCCAGCAGAATAAATGAGGAATGGGGCCTGCCAGCTGCACATTTGACATGCTTGTCCTACAGCTAGTCCTCAGTTCTTGTTTCAGAGTAGTTCTGCTATATTTTAGCTGTTACTTCTGTTTTATCGTGGGAGCATATCTGTAAGATGCCATTTCTTCTGCCATCATTTTTCATCTCAGAAAATGTTCCTATTTGTAAAAAGCTATTTGCAGATATAACTCATTAGCATTAGGTAATAAAGTTGGGGGCATGGGTGGCCTAATTCAATGTAACAGGTGTCCTATTTAAAATGGCAAATTTGGGCAAGGGCAAATAATCCTGTCATAACTGAATCATGTTTCACAGGATAAGCAACTATGTGAAGACAAAAGAAACACCTAGATCAAATTTTTCCCTACTATCTTCAGACAGAGTAGGCATTGTGGATGCTGATTTTGATATCCTATCCTATAATTGTTAAGCAATAAGTCTCTATGAAATCACTCATTTATATGGTGTTCATTATAACAGACAGTGGTGTATTTTATTTGTTCACCTGAGCCAGAAGCTCTAGGAATGCCTTTGTGTGCATTGTTTGGGCTCTCCTGCTTTAATTTAGGGAGTCCAAATTAAAAACAACTCACAAATATAGTGATTACCACAGCTCTAAGTAGATGATTTAGAAACTAATTGTGATGAAAGAAAGAGAGAAAAATTCCATTAGGGGACAAAACTGCAGATTTGGACTGACCTTACCACATTGGAGGGAAAAAAAGACACTGGCAGGTATCCAGCTGGAAGATATTAAAAATCTCTCTTTGTATCCCACAGGTAAACTCTCAAAGATAATGAATAACTAAACTTGTTTCCTTGGCTTACCTGAGACAACTAGCATAACAAGGGTCTGCCCATATTGACAATTTGGAAAAGGTTGATGGAGATGGTGGAGTCACAATGAGGAGGAACTTTAATCAGTTGCCATGATCTGTAGAACTGTGAGAGGATTGCTGCTAGGTAACTACATCTAGAATGTAATCAATCCAGAGACAAAGGGTTGTCTCAAATAAAGAAAAATCTATCAATAAACACAGCTGTTCCTAAAAGGACCATGGATCCATAATTTTTTATGCTGGTAAGTGACTCAGACACTTATGTAAAGAAACAAATGGTAAGACTTGTGTATGAAATATTCACATCTTTAGATGTACCTATGACTTTTATTTTTTACTTGGTGGAAAGGTAAAAAATTATGCTTTTTGCATTGTTATTCACATTTTGGAAAACGAGATTTATGCTATGAATAAGAGTATAAAACAAGGTCATGATTAAGGTACAGAAATTGATCAATATAACAAAACTGTGAGAACATAAAAAATTTACCAGTTATCTTATGTATATATTAACATGTACAATAATGTTCACTCACCAATAGATAATGCTGGTACCAAAATAGAGAAGAACCCTGGGTTAAATGGGTGTTGCTTAAATGTGTTTATATTTTTATTATATTCTTAAGAAGGAGAGCATTTTAAGCATTATGTAAAATAGAATAAAATCAAATTAGAAAAGTAGCAATTGAAAATGGGAGTATACTGAAGTCAAAACAAAATACCTTCTTACTTGCAAAGAAAATCATCATTCCAAAAGGATGGAGAAAACCTTAGTGGGTTGTGTAAAATTTAACCATGGGGCACAAATATCTACCTCCCCACAGTCTTTGAATTGGAAGATGATTCTCAGTTTCAATCTTTATATATATTTATGAGATAAGCAATATATCTTATTTGAAAAATAAATATGTAAAAATATTTGCCTCAATAATATGAACACATGACCACATATTTGGGAAAATGAGAAATTGTGTATAAGCATGATGCCTTTTCATAATATTGATTTGTTACTTGTTTCGCTGGACAAAATATTAATAAAACTACATAATTTGTAGCACAGAGTCACACAGCTGGGAAACATAAATAAATCATGCAGGCCTAAGTAAATTAATGTTTTTAAACCCAAATTTGGACAGAGTGGTTGAGGCTAATTCCACATTAGAAATTTGTTGAATTGCATTCAGTAATTTACGTATCCGTGCTAGCTTTTATTTATAGCATGAATATTGACTTTCATGATCAGAGTATTAAGTATTGAGAGTACTTAAAGTAAGAACATCAACAACCTCTGTAGGAATTGGAAAAAAAAACACAGCAAAGTGAATTATCCTATGATTTCACTTAAAAATCGACTTCTCTTAGTAGATAATATAAAAATGAAAAATGCCCACTTAATGTCCCTTCATCTTATGGATTATGTGCTGATTTCTGCTTGATTTTTGCTTTATTTCATTTAACATAACTTGACACCTTTTCTCTAGAATCATTTTTTTCTGTGTTTTATTAGGTCTTCCTTCCTATGTTCTTACTTTTTCCTGGAAAACTCTTTTTTTCCTTCTTCACTCCAATAAACCTACATGACAACATTGTAAAACCCAATTGATACTTGCAGTTCGGCAGAATTTGATGTAAAAAGGAAAACAGGAAAAAATAAGGACAAGTAATAATTTGTATTTCCCCAACATATGGCTTATTTGATAAAAAATAATAATGGCTAGCAAAGCCTTAACATATTAATTAAATTATTAGCAAATCTTAGATTAAAGCATTTCAAAATTAACAAGGTATTCATTATCACATATGATATAGTGACCAGAAATTCTGTAAGTTTAATTCATAGTCTCTTTAAGCAAGGACTACAAAAGCTAGGGATTATTATACTGTATTCACCTATGCTAGCATCTTGATGGGAATCCATGGCTTCAATTTCTTGTTTGTAGAATTGGACTGCCTTTCAGTGTTAAATAATAAATCATTTGCTCACATTCCTCAAGAAAATTATTATAAAGACTTCCATATATTATTTGTCTTATTGCCTTTAATATACTAGGGTGGGGAATGCAGGTTTACAGATGTGAGTGCAAAACAAATTTATTCATTTATAGTTATATCGAGATTTTACTGAATCTCTTTCTCCACAACCACATCACAAATACAACTAAACAAAGGAACAACAATAATTCTGAACCACATGAAATAAAGCCTAGCAAAAGTCCTTCACTAAATATATATAGAAGCCATTGATACTGGTAGGAGAGGTAGAGACACTGCACAGACTGGACTCACATGTATATGCGGCAGATAAATCTTCCCTAACCCAGAGAAGGGAATAGAATACAAATCCAAGTAACCCAGAGAGTTCTAAATAAGATGAACCCAAAGAAGCCCACACTAAGAAAAGTCATTGTTAAAATATAAAATGTTAATGACATAATCGTAAAAGCAGCAAGGAAAAGCAGTTACTTACCTATAAGGAAGCTCCCATAACACTCTCAACTGATTCTCAATAGAAACTTTGCCTATCAACAGCATTAGCAAGAAATATTTAAAGTGATGTAAAGCAAGGACCTACGACCAAGATGAATTTTCCCAGCAAAGCTATTATTTAGATTTGAAGAACATATAAACAGCTTCCAGGGAAAGAAAGAAGTAAAAGTCACCAACACCAAACCGTATTACATGAAGTATTAAAGGGAGGAGAAGAAGAAAAAGAATAATGGATTAAAAATTTGAATAATAAAATGTTAATAAATACATACCTATCAACATTTGAATTTAAAAAAGCAAACACACTAAATAAAGAAAAGCAGAACAGAAACAAAGTCATAGAGAACATTTTGAAGCTTGTCAGATGGGAGGTAGGTAGAATGGTTTGACAAAAGAGGAATACTGAAGTACAAATTGGTAGTCACAGAATAGTCATGGGTATGTAGACAATACCATGGGGAATATAGTCAACAATCCTATATCATAAATCCTAATATGCAAATTTTCTCCTTGGGTGGAAGTTTGAGTGAGAGTTTGACTATAAATTTGACTGTGAGTTCCATCACTTGCTATGATGTGCACTGACTACCAAGGGGTGGCATGCACATGGCAGGTGTCAGCAATGGGGCCCTGGCAACAGGCAGCAGTGGAGGCACTGATGGCCCTTATGGGACCCTAAAAGAGCAGGACCATGGCAGGATGGTGAAACAGGTGAGCAAGTGGCACCAGGTCAAGGTGCATGCAAGCAGGGACCCGATCATTGACCATTGGCAGTGGTGGAGGGCAGGGCCCCTGCCCGGCTAGCAGGTACTGAGGGAGCCAGGTTGAGGGCCCTGCAGATTGATCATCCTGCAGGTGGGATGGTGGAGCAGGTGAGGGGGACATCTCCAGGCCAATGTGGGATGCAAGATTGGGTTACAGGGCTGTTAGAATGGGTTCACAACCGGTTCCGCAAAACTGAAGATATGAACTGGGGCCATCATGAGGGAGCCTACCTATGCACAAATTTATCCAATGGGCCTCTAGTATTCTAATAACAATGAATGCACTTTATCATATGGGGGTGAGATTAATCAGTATAATCATTTAGTAAGTTTTATAAGGTCTAATCAATCGGGTATACTCCTAAAACTAATATATAATACTAGAGGCCTGGTGCATGTAATCATGCAAGGGTAAGGTCCATCTGATGTGGCCTAATAATATCTGATCAGACCAGACCAGCCGTAAGGGAGGGGTCGTGGGTAGTTGGTTTGCCTACCCAGCTTTCATCTCAAACTCCCAGTTGAATTCCTAATCAAACTCCAAGTTCAGGGGGAAATTTGCATATTATTCTCTTATTATACCGGATTATAGAGGACTAATTCATGAATGGGAATGGCCCCCTCAGCCCCTCCTCCACCTTCTCCAATCCGCATCCCCTCAGGATATGTCTGACTGCCAATTTAGGCCTGTCCGACATCTTTCTAACAATCCTGGACCACTGGCTTCTAACCATTCTCCTACCTGCCTCCCTGGTCACCCTTGCCAGCCTGGTAGCCCCTGACTTTCCTCCTCTGCCATCCTGGTTTCCCCTAACTGTCCCCCCTTGCTAGCCTGGTTGCCCACAACTGCCCCCCTCCCCTGGTCAAGTTGGCACACATTACCCTTCCTGTCACCCTAATTGCCCTCAACTATATCCCCTATCAACTGGATGACTCACAACTGCTCCCTCCACTGGTATAGTTGCCCCTAACTACCTCCTGCTGCCCTCATCACCTCTTACTGCCCCTCTTACCAGCCTGGTCACCTCCAACTGCCTACTCTGCCAATCTGGTCACCCCTCATGGACCCCCACCAGCTTGGTCAACCCACGCAGCCTGCTTGTTCAGTCATTTGGTTATCCCTCACTAATTCCCCCCCGACCATTGCCTGCGTGGTCTCCCCAAACAGACTGTTAGTTGAGTTGTTTAGTCATCCCTTACTCCCCTATTGGCCTGGTCATCCAATGTAGCCTTCTTGTTCAGTTGTTTGGTCATCCCTCACTCACATCTCTGCTGTCCTGGTTGCCCATGCAGCCTGCTTATTTGATCATTTGATCATTCGTTATTCACCATCCTGCTGGCCTTGTTGTAGGCAGCCGATTTGTGAAGATGTGAGAGTTAATTTGAATATTACACCTTTATTTTATAAGAATGTATGACAATTATATTGAAAAATAAAAAAGATTTTAAAATGTAATTAAACTAAAATGAAATTATAATAAACTACATATTAATATTTACATCAAGTCAAAGATATAAATAAACACTCCCTCTCAAATATGATACATACTTACCCTTCCATAAACATCTTTGTTTTCTATATTTATTGTGAAAATAGTGACCTATGTTGATGTAATTAAATAGCAGTATCCTTAAAAGTTATGTATGTCTCATGTCGGTTCAAAAGGTGTTTGTTTAGTCCCAATCATTATTTCTTGTACACCCAAAATCTCACACTATCTTACCATTTCTTTTTATTTAATATGTTTATGTTTATTTTTAGAGATAGAAGTAGAAAGAGGGAGAGTGATATAGAAACGTTTATGACAGAGAAACATGGATAGGTTATCTCCTGCATGCCCACTACTGAGAATAGATCCTAAATCTCAAGCATGTTGCCTAACCAGAAATTCAACTAGTGACCACAGTCAACAACTCAGCCACATGCACTTGGCTCCCTTAAAATTCCTTAAGGACAAATGCATGCAGTCATGTCTTAAACCAAACACTAATCCAGTATAACACTTGTCTTTTGATTCCCCCTTCACCTTGGCCTGCTCATAATCCCCAACCCTATGTCTAATTTTCTTTTCATTTTCTCTTCCAGTGTGTTCCACTAATATGAGCTTACTAGAGAACAGATTAAAAGTCCAAACTGAACACCCATCTCTGAGGGAACAGTGATGCTTCCTGCTTGTCCTATTTTGCTCTCACCAGTGTCTGTAGAGTGGCTCCATAATGGCTGTGAGTGAGGCACTAGTGTGTGTGAGGAAAGCTCTCCTGCCACTCTGGCTGGGGGTGATTCTGTTCTCATATGGATGGTGCCCTGTTGTGCACTCCCAACGCCTTGGTCCCCCAGAAGTGGTGATTCCCATGAAGTTAAGAAGCACTGGTATTGGCATGAAGAATAAAGATTGGCTCTCTTACAGAATGCACTTTGGAGGTCAGAAAAAGATCATAAAAATGAAAGTAAACAGACATTTTTTATCCAAACACTTACGAGTGTTTACCTACTCAGATCAAGGTGCTCTTCTTGAGGAACATCCTTTTATTCAGAATGACTGCTACTATCATGGTTATGTGGAGGGAGATCCAGAATCCATGGTTGCCCTCAGTGACTGTTTGGGTGGTTTTCAAGGAATATTACAAACCAATGATGTTGTTTATGAAATAAAGCCAAAGACACTTTCTACCACATTTGAACATCTCTTATATAGGATGAAGAGTGAAGAGACACAGTTGCCACCCATGAAATGTGGATTAACAGATGAAGAAATAACAAGACAATTGAAATTTCAGGAGAGAGCTAATTTCACTATGATGCAGAGTGGGTATGAAGGCTGGTGGACCCACAGGCGGCTTCTTGAACTGGCAGTGGTGGTGGACCACAATCGCTATCTGCATCACCAAAGTAACACCACAGCTGTGCAGTATGAAGTATTACTTGTGATTAATGCAGTACATACGTTTTTGAGTTCATTGGATATTGATGTGGTTTTAATGGGAATTGAGGTCTGGAGTGAAAAAAACCCCATTTCAATAGATACCATTGGTGGTCTCCTGGACGCATTTTGTAGATGGAAGAAAGCTAGCTTTAATAATCGCTTTCCTCATGATGTTGCACATGTTTTTGTAAAGCGTGGGTACGGTATTACTGTTGGCTTAGCCTTTGTTGGAACAGTATGTGAGTATACATATAACTGTGGAGTTGATAGTTTCATGGGTGATAATGTGTATTCTTTTGCATATACTGTATCACATGAGATTGGTCACAATTTGGGTATGAGACATGATGAGGTCAAAACTTGTACATGTGGACATAAAGAATGCATAATGTTTCCATATGAATCAAGTGCAACTCGATTCAGCAATTGCAGCTATGCTAGCTTCATGAACACCATGGAAAGAACAAATTGTTTGTACCTTTCATCAGATACAGGGAACATCTTCACACTTGCACATTGTGGGAACAATGTGGTTGAAGAAGGAGAAGAGTGTGACTGTGGCGCTTTACATTTGTGTCTGAAAGATCCGTGTTGTGAATCCAACTGCAATCTCAGCCCTAGGGCTGCTTGTGCTTTCGGGGGTTGTTGCAAAAACTGCCAGATCATGCCAACAGGCAAAGTTTGTAGAGAAGAAGAAAATGAATGTGATCTCCCAGAGTGGTGCAATGGGACATCCTACCATTGTCCAGAGGATGTGTACATGCAGAATGGAGTGTCATGCAAGGGCGGTGGCTACTGTTATGAAAAGAGATGCAATAACCGTGAAGAGCAGTGTAGGAACATTTTTGGCAAAGAGGCCAAGAGTGCAAATCAGAGTTGCTACACAGAAGTGAACACCCGAGGTGACCGTTTTGGGAACTGTGGTCTAATGAATGCTAGATATATAAAATGTAACATCTCAGATACTTTGTGCGGGAGGATTCAGTGTGATAATGTGATAAAAATTCCCCTTCTAAGGGATCATTCTACTGTGCATTTTACTCACATTGAAGGTGTCACCTGCTGGGGTACTGACTACCATTTTGGAATGACCATACCTGACATTGGTGATGTGAAAGATGGGACAGAATGTAGGAGAGAACATGTCTGCATCAAAAGGAAGTGTGTCCATAGGTCACATCTGATAACCCGTTGTGCACCTCAGACCTGCAATCGTAAAGGGGTCTGCAACAACAGACAGCATTGCCATTGCAACCCGGATTGGGACCCTCCCAACTGCCTGAAGGAAGGCAGTGGAGGTAGTATTGATAGTGGTCCACCCCCTCAAAAAAAAAGGAAGAAAATGGGGCAAAGAACCAATTACCTGCTTCTACTTTTGTTGATTCCTTTTATTATGTTGTTATGCTTCTTAATTTTTTGTTTTCTGACACGCAAAAGAACAGATGACAGAGAGGAGCTGAATGTGTCACCTACAGATGAGTAAGAAGAAGAAAATGTTAAGACTTTACCTAAAGAAAAAGAGTAAGATGTTCCTATTTCATTTAAGGAATAACAACGAAATATTCTACTGCATTTTTTAAAGGAAAGCAACAATTTATAATTTAAAAAATGAAGTCCAGTCTTTTCCAATTTCCAATGTACAGACTTTTAGGCTCCTGGTGCCAGAAATGGTATAGAATGTGTCACAGAATACTGGCATAATGCTGAAAATTTTTATTATTTGGGGTCATAAAACTTTGTCCATTAAACAATTAGCAAAATATCCCAAGTCCTACATTTTTACTTTTTTCATTATTTTACATAGGAAGTGTTTAATTGTTTATGAAATTATTATCTATTTGCTTCTTGAGAAAAGTTACAGCTAATGGATAATGTCTATCCATTTCAATTCTAATTATCCTTCCCATTTGTACTCTGCTTTGTATAAAAACTTGCAACTTTTTCTGACTGGCTTATTTCATTTACATTACACTATCCATGCCCTTCCATGCTGTCTTATAGGGTAAAAGATCCTTCTCTTAACCTGCATAGTATCCCATTGTGTAAATGTACCACAATTTTTTATCCACTCATCTACTGATAGTCACTTGTTCTGTCTGATTCCAGATCTTAGCTCTTATAAATATTTTCGCTATGAATATGAAGGTGCATATTCATCCAGAATTCTTAGGATATATTCCTACAAACCGGATCCTTGAGTCAAATGGCAGCTCTATTTAAAACACATTTTTAAGAAAATCCCATGTGTGTTTCCATAGGGACGGCACCAGTCTGCATTCCCACTAGCTATGTACTAGGGTTCCCTTTTCTCTTTTGTTAGGTCATTCAATTATGTAATTTGCTTTTCTCTAATAATTGCAATGCTTGCCATTTTATTCCTTCTATTATGTTTCTGCCCCGCCCCCCCTTATAAAATACTATGCATCTGGAAGCCTCTACATGCTTTGAGTACACCCTGAACAATTATCTAATGGTTGATATTTTATGGATCTCCTGATAAACTTTCAAAAATAACAGAAAATAACAGAACAAGTAACTAATCTTATAAATCAAAGCTCAACTATGTTCTCAGGAAACCATATAAAACATTGCATAAGATTTTAATTTCTCCCAGATAACACTTTCCTATATATTTGGACTAATTGAATGTAGATACTTATCTATTATTGAAACAAGTAGCAGACATCTTTATCTCCTTAATGTAAATCTCTCAACATGCTCCCTAAATAATCAAATAGATTTCCTGTGTTTATCATATGAAAATGCATTTTGAATACAGATAGGTAAAATCTTTTAGTACTTATGTAACTGTACCACATCCTTCCCCCGCACCTGTGGCTCACATTTTATACATGGGCGGGTGTAGTTATTTATCTGGAACCATCTAAGACACATGATTTGACATATTTGTGTATTAGAGTTTTACTCTGGCCCAAAGTTAATAAACTAAAACATGTGATTCACAATTTCTGTGATTGTCCCAAATAAATGAAACAACAAACTTTAGAAACTCAACAAATCAATGACTAACATAGTTTCAAATACATAAATAACTTAAAATTATTTATTGGTCACCAAGACAAAAACTATACAATAATACATCTTTTATACCTGGGTAATAACTTTTCAGCAATATAAAATGAACAGTCAATTATGAAAAGAAAACCATATGGAACAATAAAGTTAGCTAACTGAATCCTTAATATGTTCTTCTAACTAAGAGCAGAGCATATAGAAAATTGGAGAGGGCCAAATTTTTCTCAAAATGCATATATTTATCCCTCTTACTCACTTATTCACCCCTCATATTCATCTAATGAATTTTACTTCAGAACCATTAAATTAAACCCACTAACCTAAAAACCTCACGGTAAAATGTACGTCTTTAGGATCATTTGTAACCAAACTGTGGATAAATGAGAAAATCCAATGAGGGAAAAGTACAAGTCTGTATTTACTAAAAAGGCCTGTATTTAGGGTCACGGAAAGACACTAGCAGACAATGCCAGAGAAAATCTCCTGTCTGTCACACAGCTAAACTCTCAAAGTACTAAATAACTACTAGTAAACTTTTTCTATCATTTATCCCATACATCCTGCTAAATGTAGACTGTCCAAGTGTGCATTTTCATCTTCTAGTTAGTTAATTTACTAATTAAATTTATTCCTACATCTTTTGTTTTATTAACTTCTCTCTTCCTCTAAATTTTACATTTGTCTTTTCTTGCTGATAATTTAATGCTATTCTCCTTTTGATATGAAGTAGTTTGTAAGCAGATTATATATATAATTATTTACCCAGTGT